>PVIC010000963.1:0-102220 GCA_004025085.1 Thryonomys swinderianus | reverse complement strand
AAAGGTTGGTGTATATGAGATGTTTTCCCCTACAACCCAGGAAAATAACTGCACTTTATTAATACAGAATAATCACATATTTACCTGCTCATGAGACTATCAACTCACTTTTTAATATAAAGAACATAAATATCACTGCAAAACAAAAATGTAGCAACATCATTATTTTTTTAAGCATGGATAATTTTCCTCTGGAAACTTGATATATATACATATATATGTATATATATGTATACATATACATATATATATGCAATTGTAAGTTACCCCCATACATTTCAAATAGAACCCAATGTATTTCCCACCATTTTGGAATGGAAGGTGTTCTATAAATAAATTACCACTGATGCATATTTTCACAACGTGCTGATTAAAACAGTGCAGTTGTTTCCCCTTATTCAAAACAAACTCATTATCATAAGCTAAATAATTCTAAAGTGAATGAAGGTGCTTACCTTTGAGCCTCGCTCATTAAAAATAATTTCAACATCTAAGATTTTACCAAATTGCTGCAAAGAAATAGAAATATTTTATAAGTAAAAAGAGAAGTTAAAAAGTTTTAGTGTCTTCATTCCTCAAGTTGGAGTTTTTCCTCCTCAGTTAACATCAAGAATATACCTTTTTGCATTATTCTATTGTTAAAGCATAAGCTTGAAACAAGACAAAACCACACACATTATCCCTGGGTTATGACATCCCCTACCAGAGTAGAGGACTGTCAGGGCCTGGTACAAAACAGCAATCAAGAGGTTAGTTAGCCCTTCGCCCTTCTTCTGTGTATGTGCATACGATTGCTTTCCCAGGCACTGAGCAGCAGAGATTGCAAGTAGAGAGTATAGATGATAATCCCTATAGGCTGTTGCACTACCACTGGGAGAAATACCCTTGCTGATGTGGGATTTGGATAGTAAAATGCCCGACTAAAATATGATGTTGAAGGTTTTGGCTTCTAGTTCACATGAAAGCTGTGAGCAGCCAAGAGGATGTGACGATACAAGTAAAGTACAAAACATAAAAGCAAAATCCACTCTCGAGATAGCCTCACAGCTCAGGCTGAAACGTAACCTCCCACAGGATTCTCTGTATTGTTAAACCAGTATGTTTTAGACCATTACAATAAACAGGCCCTCTCAAAAGTCTAGAAACAGATTACCAGTAAAATAGGCAGCCAAATGAGAGGCAAACACCCTATTAGACTGAAATTGTTTTTTTTTTTTTTTCCAGAGAATGTTTCATGCAATACATAGGACATTCTTAGGGTTAGGGTTAGGGTCAGGGTTAGGGTTATATGTGTTGCATATCTAAAATTCAGATTTGATTATTATTTGTTAATTCTGGTGCTTCTAGTGAAGCATGCACACTAAGCAGTTCTTGATTCAGACCTAGGTAAAGGGAATGTCGACTCAGAAATTAGAAGCACCAGATAATCCAAAATGCTTTCTCCTGATTGTGGAGCCCTTTCAGTCTTGTTAGAATCGAGCATGGTCTTCACCACCTAACACAGTGAGAAGTAAGTGATGTAAAATCATGCAACACAGCTCAGAGAAGAGTGAGAGGAGTTCATTGTAAATGTTGAATAAAAGCAAATCTCTACTTGATAACCACGACAAAGAAATAGAATGACACAAAGAAATATTACAATCTCCTTTTTCTTTTATCTTGGGCTTTCCCATCATTTCACTGCTGTGCATTCTGGATTTTCACTGTACTCTCTGTTACTCTGGGAGATGCTGTATCATTTCTTTCCCCTCAGTGGAAAGCTTAAGGACACTTCTGTACAGTGAACAACAGGGTGACAAAGTAGAAGAGAGTGACGTAGAAAGAGAACAAAACCTGGACACACAGGGAGTCAGGGACAGCTGTCCTGATCAATGAGTGTCATTCTTATAATACTGGTCACCCCTACAGTGAATATCAAGAGAGGTCCAGGGCCAGAGATTTAGCTCAGTGGTTCTGGCACCTGCCTTGCAAGTGCAAGGTCCTGAGTTCAATCCCAGTAACCACATACAATGCTGGGTGTGGTGACTCATGTCCACCAGCAATCAATAGCACATACCACAGTGCTGGGCGTGGTGGCTCATGCCTGTAATCCCAGCACTTTGGAGGCAGAGACAGGAGGATTGCTGAGTTTGAAATTTGACTGGGCTACATAGTGAGCTCAGGACCAGCCTGAACTACAAAGCGAGACCCTGTCTCAGAGAGAGAGAGAGAGAGAGAGAGAGAGAGAGAGAGAGAGAGAGAGAGAGAGAGAGAGAGGTCCACTCACACTCAAGTGAAAATCATGGAACATACACAGGATTGTTCGGAATACACTAGGAAATCTACCTTCCTTGGAAAGAAAAAAAAAACAAGAATATGGCAGTAGCACATAAATAGCTTAAAATTTTGAAATGAATGTAACCTTGACTATGAGATAAGAAAACTCTAAGTTTGTCATTCTGTGCCATAAAATGTGTCTCTTTGTCAGAATAAATATATACCCTACCAAGTCAGGAGGTCATGCACCTACTTCTTCATTGAGCAGAAATTTATTTCATAGAGAAGCAATAGAACAAGGAAAAAAAAACCCACGAAGAACAGGATCATGTACAGGAGGCAGAAGGATGTGTATTGTGCTGATGCTAAGAAATATGCAGTGAATTCATCCTTCAGTCTGGGGACATGCAAATATTCTTAAGGGCAAGGCAATATTCTTTTCTATAGATTTTCAGTAAAAAGTCTTGGGAGAAGAGAAAATCATTAAAAATAGAAGAAAAGCATCCTTTCCTGTGGGGGAAATGAAGGATTATCCACTCAAAGCCAGGTGTGGTGGCACACCTGTGATCCTAGCACTCTGGGAGGCCAAGGAAGGAAGATCACAAGTTTGAGTCATGTCTGGGTAACTTAATGACTTACTGTGTCCCTGTCTCAAAAAGAAAATCTGGGGATGTAGCTCACTGTCAAGGCCCTGGGCTCAATCTCTAATATCAAAATGATAGATAGATATTAGATAGATAGATAGATAGATAGATAGATAGATAGATAGATAGATAGATGGATAGTGAACCATGCTTCATAGTAAAGAATCCTCCAACTTTGTGAGCTCTTCAGAAATAGTAATTTTGATACAGTCATCTTAGAATATTCAGTTCACACAGATGCTGCTGTATTTATTTCAGGCATAAGAGCTTAAAAGCACATATATTTATGGAAAGAGAAGCCTGAAAAAGACTTCTTCCAAAACTATGAAGCAAATGTCATCTATGGAACATTGTCTAAGCAGTCAACACAAAAACATTTTCTTTAAAATAAGATCTGGCTGAGATATAACCAATCAAAAAGTAATCTTACCATGTGTCATTCCCTAAATGAAACAATGACACCATATGCCCTGAAATGGTCTTAGAGGTTTGCTTCTTTGGCACTTGCCTCTAGCTTGATGGTTTCCAAAGCCAGTGAAATGAGCCATAAGAAGAATGCTGACGTAAGCCCCACTTCCAAGACAGTTGTGTACTATATTTATAGTATCAACAATTTAATTGGGAAGTTTGGTACTAATGATGTAAACACAGCTGGCACATTTTCAATTTAAATAGACACGACTCCTTCGCAGACATAACTAGCATTTGTTTGCTCCATGGCAATGTGCAGCAGCGTCTCAGATTTACACAAGGTGTCTCGATAGCTGTATCAAGAAGAAAATCCGGAAGCTCACAGGCACGCACTTGGGCAAATATGTACCCAGCATTTTTAGACATTCTCAGATCAAATAATATTTTTGAAAAACTGTGAAGGATGTTCAGTGGATACAGCATAAAACATGAAAGTAAATGTTGGTTCAAAGGGCGTACACAGAGGCTAAGAAAAGGCATGATTCCAGTTGTCCTTGGGTTCAGCGTCAGTGTAGAAAGAGGGTGTGTTGTGTTATGTCTTCCAAAATGACTACACTGCTCTTAGCACCTTGATGGATGGGAACTTGGCATTGACACTCACAGCACAAGGGAGTCCATCTCTATGACATTCATCAAAAGTAATCATGAGGGCCGGAGGGTTAGCTCAGTGGTTCCGGCGCCTGCCTCACAAGCTTAAGGACCTGAGTTCGATCCCCGGTTCCACATATAATGCTGGGCGTGGAGACATGCCCTCCAACAATCAACACTGCATACCACAATGCTGGACGTGGTGGCTCACGCCTGTAATCCCAGCACTCGGGAGGCAGAGACAGGAGGATTGCTGAGTTCGTGGCGGCTTGCCTGGGCACCATAGTGAGCTCAGGGCCAGCCTGAACTACAAAGCAAGACCCTGTCTCCAAAAAGCAAAAAAAAAAGTAATCATGAAAGTGTCTTTTGCATGTGCTCCAAGTTATGTGCTCTATTCCTTTGTGACCAAAAACATGACTTGAGTAGATCATTTTCCTAACATAAGAGGTTGTATTTTGCTAACAAGGGCAAAGTTGTGACATCCATGAGAGCACAATGCAAATCACAGGCCTGAGACTCACTAAGCAAATCTTTCTGGAAATAATTCTGATGGTAGGTACAATAGCAGAGGTTTGGATGTGGCATGACTTGCTTCCCTCACTTCAATCCCAGAAATATTTCAATTTTCAGTTTTAGGTTATGTTAAGTATCTATTCAAGAGTAGCATGTTCCAATCAGTTTGGCAGAAATCTATACATTTATTTTGTGGGTTCAAGAGATAAAATATAAAGAAAGCCAGGCTTGTGGAAGAGCCTAAGCACAAAAACAAGATATCAAGAGAAGCTAAGTCAGGGTTGGGACCCATGTTTTCAGTGAATCACCTGGAGTCAATGTTCTTGATAATCCAAGAGAACCATTCATTCACACCCACTGGTGTTTGTAAAATCTTCTGGCTTCTGATCTGTATCTTGAAGCCATAAAACTTCTTGACTAAGAAATAGTCTCTTTTAAAAGAAAAAAAAATCCTAACACGAACCAGAAGATGCAGTGCCAAACAATAGAACAAGTGCTTCCTAAAGAGGAGAAAATGAAGAACATGCAGTACACGGTGGAATAAAGGGAATTAGTCGAATCTCAGAGAATGGATGCTGAAGCCACAAATTAAAAGTAAAATGCGAGATGCCCGCAGCAAGCCTGAGGTTGGGAGCAGATGCAAAAAGCAGGGTGGAGGGCCGGAGGGTTAGCTCAGTGGTTCCGGCGCCTGCCTCGCAAGCGTAAGGACCTGAGTTCAATCCCCGGTAACCACATATAATGCTGGGTGTGGAGACACGCCCACCAACAATCAACACCGCATACCACAATGCTGGACGTGGTGGCTCACGCCTGTAATCCCAGCACTCGGGAGGCAGAGACAGGAGGATTGCTGAGTTCGCGGAGGCTTGCCTGGGCACCATAGTGAGTTCAGGGCTAGCCTGAACTACAAAGCGAGACCCTATCTCCAAAAAAAAAAAAAGCAAAAAAAAAAAACCCCAAAAAAACAAAAAAAGAAAACAAACACAAAAAGCAGGGTGGAAGTATTCCTTTTTTCAGAATTTGTTCCGAGCACTGCCAAACTGCCAAGGCAATTTGAGGAAAGAGGTTGCTTTGTGTCTTGTGTTGTTTTTAACTTAGACATCTTTGCATCTATATATAACGAAGGAAATGAAAAGAGGAGAAAAGTGTACAAATCTTTGTGAGTGTTTTTCTCTCTAATCGCCCTCACTGTTGAGCATCTACTAAAGTAAGGGGAGCAAAGACAGAAGTCAGCCTCAAAAGTGGCGATGTCTCATGTTCAAAGGGTTTGAGAAATACCTAATTGGGATTGAAATGTGTTTTTTTTTACAGTAACGGTGGCCTAAAAGAGGAAACTATGTTAATTCCCTACACTCTAGCATAGGGAGCCAAACAGAATGTACAGATGTCTTTCAATCTGATTCATGCTGCTAAATGCATCGCATAACAAGAATGGCTCTGTGACCACCAATGTTTGGCCAGGAAGAACAGATTTTGAGGGCTAAAATTCCATTTCTTTAGAATGGTGGTTGTAAACAAAAGAGGCCTCAGAATTACTGCAAGGGGTTTATAAATCCATATGTGCCCAGTAACTTTTACAGATGAAAACCCACACAAAACCACATATACTTCTCAGAATGGACACAGATGCTCTCTGAGATGAACAGAACTAATTTTAGTGTTAATGTCTGTATACTGCATTTTCTTAATTGATACATACTGGTGCATATATCATCTTGTCAAATTGGCATCTTGTTAGTTGCTTGAAAATCTTGACCTAACAAAAGGGCGGCTCTGAAAGGTTTTGATCAGGACTTGATAACAAATAGTATAACATCCTGGCAAGCTTTTTCTTCCTGCCATCTGTCCCACCTCTCTAAAAGCAAAAAAGTTTGGATAGTAATGTGAACAGGATTCCTAGTCTGTGATTTCTAGCTGTGAGTATTTTGAATATCCTCTGACTTGGCATTATAGCCTTAGGTAAATTTCAAGATCACCAAGAAGACCAGGAAAGGAAATGCAACTTTCACTAGGAGAAAGAAGTGTTTGTGCTGCACTGCCTGAAACCATGAAAGAGCACCAGGATGGTCATGAAGAGGACCAGGTTCAAATCCAACATCACAGTGATCCTTCGTGAAGAGACAGATTGGCGAGCAAGACATCCTTCAAACCTGACACGGCAAAGAGTATAATTCCTCTGGCTGTCCGTCATTCAAACTGGGTCTCACTGCTTTGCACACACTTAACCTCGACTCTAACTTGGAGCGCTCTGCACTTTTCAAAGTCATCTTTGACCTGAAAGTGCCCGAGGGTATCTCTGTTCTGCTAGAGTTAGAAGGCTTAACTCAAGGTTATTACCAAATGAGAGAGATAAAAGTGCAAAAGCTGACCTTTTCCTCTGAAATGTCAGGATTCAAGCCTGGGTATCTTAAATATTAGGATGCTTGCTCTGCTTCTGTGTCAGATGCATACTTGTTAAGCATCATGTGTGTTCAAGAAATAAAAGGTGCAAGTTAATCTCCTAAACAACAGAGTCCCTGAGTATGAAACCAGAGTTTCCCTTTCATTTAGAGAACACTACTGACTTTGCATGAGCAACTTCTTATTCCTCCTGTAATTTGCATGCACCCATAAACTCTTAAAAGAGGAGTTGCAAACAAGCCCACCTTTGCTCTAAGTCAAAGGTTAAGAATGCAGCTCTTAATGCCGGACGTGGTGGCTCATGCCTGTAATCCCAGCATTCAGGAGGCAGAGACAGGAGGATTGCTGAGTTCGCAGCGGCTTGCCTGGGCACCAGAGTGAGCTCAGGGCCAGCCTGAACTACAACGCGAGACCCTGTCTCAAAAAGCAAAAAAAAAAAAAAAAAAAAGAATGCAGCTCTTTCTTTTGACTGTACAGAGACTTGGTCTCACTGCTGGGCTGTTAGGGAGAAATGGACTGAGTATATTTGCAAAAAGAAATGACACCCAAACTCTGGCATAGCTTTGTCTTTGGGTGGAGCTAAAACCAAAGAAACTGCAAGCTCATCCATCCCCAAGGTGAATAGTGCAGATACCTTCCAGGAAAAGCATCAGGATGATAACGGCCTACGAGGAAGCAACGCTTTCATTTATTTTCTCTAGGGTAATGGTAATTTATAGTGTGCTCCTGTTTTAACAGGGTGTCTGGGTCTCTGTTGCCTTTGATATTACATCTTCTGTTGCATTCAAGTAAATACCTTGGAATCCTTGTCACTGATTCCAGGAGAACGCAGACTGCCATATTCAAAATAGACCTAGGCATCCGGTAGTGTTTTATTGTTTGTTGCTTTTTAGAAAACTAAGCCTTCCACAGAACTGGTTATGCCCTGCAGCTGCCTCTGAAATCTCAGTGCCCAGTGCCTGGGAAAGAGGAAGGATGCAGGAATGTGTCACGAGTCACTGCTCCAGATAAGCTAGCAGTTTGTAACAGTGAGCAGAAACAAGATGCCTCCCAGTGTTTATTTCAACTATGGTGGGAAGGCTCAGCCACTGGATTTGGAGTCATCAACAGACTTATTTCAACAGTGCGTAATGTAGCAGTTCCTTTTTTCACTTGACATTCAAATGTACTTATTAAAAGACAACCATTTGAAGTAGAAACAATGAACATTTTCAAATAAATCTGTACTATACTTATAAAGAGATTCTAGGGCATCACACTCATGGACTAGACTCTCCAATACCTTCCTACTACATAAGCATATCACTTTAGTCTTGTGGATACCAGCGACTTACATGAGGAAGGAAACTCTGAGGATTCCAGGGGACAAAGGCAATACTTACACCAAACATTTGTCGGAGGTCTGGATCCCGGAACCGGAAGGGGATGTTGGAGACATGAAGCCTCTTGGGCTGAGACTTGTTTTCCGTGCTTTCAGAAGGTTGTGTCTGGGGTTGGCCATCCGTTGGTGCTGAGTCATCTGTCTGCTAAAGGAACAAGAGAAAAGCAGAGAGGCTCTGAGTAGACTTAATATAGTTCCAATGTGCTTCTGTTTCCATAAATAGTGGGAAAATGCAGAACCGAGGAGCAAGAGAAAACAACCCATTGATTGATTGATTGATTGATTGATTGAATGATTGATTCACTCATTCAGCAAATGTTTTCTGAGCAACCACTGTACTCATCATGGATCTTGGATTTAGAAAAGATCAAAACAGACAAAAGCTCCTGCCCTCATGGAACATCACTGTAGTGTGGGAAAGACATCATAGAACCCACACTAATAAATATACATAGTGTTGGAAAGAGGACATAAGTTTTACAGAGCAAAATAAAGCCAGGGGTGGATGCTAGGAGGTGCCGAGGGTGAGGTGGAAAGTGAAATCATAATCAAGGAGACAGTAATGATCGCTAAAGGAAAGAGACTGTTATTCTTTAATCAATGCTGCTTGGAGTCTTGGGATATGCCTACATAATTACTGAGGCTGTACAGATAAAATATTGATAAATGTCAAAAATCTGAAAGGCCACTTTGGCATTCTGAAGTCCAAAGAATCCGCTGACAGATTTTTAAAATGTTTCTTTTTTTTTAAACCTAGATCCTTAACTGTTGACCCCATGTGCAGATTTAACTGTAAGTGCATTAAAATTAAATAAGGTGTAAACTTCTTTCATTTGTATGAGCTGCATTAAAAGTGTTCAATCAGTACATGGAGATAATGTTTCCATGTTGGACCATGCAGATATAGCGTATTTCCAACTTTGCAGAATGTTCTCCTGAGCTAAATTGCTGTAAAAGACATAATAATATTATCATAATTCATTGTTCCTCTCCGGCATCTCCCATTAAAAATAACCCTAAATACACTGTTATTACAATGATACCCACATACGTCCAGGAAGTATGAAAAAGTCATGGCAAGTAACATTTGGTACCTTCTAGTATTGCCGTTTTGAACATACTACAATTTTAGGCACTTTCTCTGCAATTAGTAAATGCTGCCTGTAGGTGGCAATAGATGCCACGCACATCAGATACTAGCGTCTCTGAAAGTAAGGTGGCGTGTACTGACAAATCTGTCAAATTTATGAGCAAGGAATCGCCATCACCTGTTGAAGCAATTTAGAAGCATATACTTGGCACAACACTATCAATGCATGCAGCCAGGTGTAAAATAATAGCGACTTAGAGAAGAAGAGAATCTCACAGAGTGAAACGCAAAAGAAACATCCCAATATCGTGAACATAGTGACTTTCTCATCAACGCCAGTATTTACTGGAAATTTGCATTCACACTCTCCTTCCTAACAGACACTGAACTAAATCCTGAAATCAAGACTTCTGGTGGCTGGCATGCCATTCTTCCAGCTGACTTGGTATCCAGATCCTAATGGAGCACTTCAACTTCCATGAACAATATCATGATGATAACAGCTATGTAGTCATTTTGCCTATACTGCAGAATGTGAAGGGAGAAAGATGGAAATACTTAAGTAGAAAATGATAACTAACAAAAATGCACACGTTACAAAGATTTGTGATGACTGAATGAAATAATTCAACAAAGCTCTTGGCATAGAGTATCTATTCAATAAGTGGTCAGTAACTGATTTTTCAGAATGATGACAATTTAAGGAAATGCTGTCAGAGAGCAGTAAATCTATCTGGAAGACACAAAGAAAAGCTCTTGTCTGCTCATTCAACTCAGTTTTACTGAACAACTATTATGTGCTAGACATAGAATCCAGCATTTCCCAGGTGAGTAGACAAGATAGAGGTAGCAAAAGACATTTAAAACTCAGATGGTTCAGTGCGAGGAGCAGAGGAATCACAAAGAGCTGAGGGACCTTAAGTGAGGGACACAGAGCAGAACTGGAGATTCAAAGGGTGCAGTTCTGGAGGTGACTGTTAAAGTGGGAGAAGTCTAAGAAGTGCTGGAAGAGGCTGACGTAGGACATGGTGAGAACAAAGCGTGTGCCAAGATGCAGAGGTGTGAAATACTGTTCTTTGTCTGGGGAAGTGTTTGCAACTTAGGTATTGTTGGTCAGACACAGTATGCAGGAAGGATAGCCAGCAAAGAAGACCATACAAGAAGATGGAAGACTGTGTCACAACTGCTATCAATGCAGAGCAATAGCTTGAATAGCCTAGAAGCTGTCAGGAGCCACTGAAGGACCGCAGCCGGAGTGACCAGCTTGTGACATCAACGACAAGTATCTGCTGAGTGACCAGCAGATGTCCTGATAGAGTGGTGGCTGCACAAATTAGTGACGAGTGAATGAAGAGTTGACTTTGCTCCCTTCAAGCGATACAGAACAATATTAAAGCTTAGAATGAAACAGGGCAGGTGCTGAGAGAAATAAGGTTGGGTTCACACCCAAGACACAGAGAAGACCTTGAATCATGACAATGCCACCTTTTGGAGGACTGAGGGGTTTTAGTACTTTGCCAGAAGACTCTGAATTGCCAGCAGCGAGAGCTAAGACCCCAAGCAGCCATCCATCTCTCTGGATGTAAGCTTTGGATGCAATGTCAAAATGAGCGCCTCCTCATCCTAAGGAGGAGACTTAGACTTGGACTTGTGCACAACTGCTAAATGTTTTAGTTTAATAAACCTAATTAGGAATTACAGAGATTATGATTAAACATATTAAATGATTAATAGCATTATGCTGCTCATGTGAAAATTAAAATTAATCATCTCTAGTCAAACAGGACTTTGGAGAAATCTTTGAATTGTTTCCTTTGATAAAAACATACAACGCTCAATTAATCATTTTGTAGTTTATGTATTTATACAAATGCCCACACATCGTTATGTAGGAATACTTGTGTTAAAATAACTTTTAGCAAAAAATACATAAAATGAAAAATAACAGCACATTGTTCAGACCTTGGTGGATAGAAAGGGAAGGCAGAGTTTGGGGATCTAGACAGCGAGAGAGAATGCTGTGATACCATAAAAGCCAAAGACTTGCTGAGTCACTGGTGTTGAGTGGGAATCTAGCTGAAGCTTACCCATTTTAGGGGGGTCATGTTACCTCTGTGACGCTCACATGTGAAAGGAGCACCACGGTACAAACGCTACCTACGGAGAGGACCAAAGGCAGCAGGAGGCACCGGAGGAACTGCGGCAAAGGTAGTGTGCCCCAGCTTGAGGCATGAACTGCTCTTCATACTGAATGCAAACTCTTCCCGCATTTCTGGGAACTTGCAGGGACATGTTTGGAACAAGCCTGTGTTTCATGTCTCTGCAATAGCTTGGCTCTGGACTGTTCCCCGAACGCCTTGTGTTAAGGATTAGCCCTCAGCTCTGGTGCCTTGGGAGGTGGGGGAACTGTAGGAGGTGAAACCTAGTGGGAGGAAGTTAGATCACTGGGAGTGTGCCCTTGGAGAGGATCTGGGGACCTTCCATGTCTTTAATCTCTTCCGCCTTGCTTCCTGGCAGCCACAAGTGGACCAGTTCCTCCCCCGCACTTTCCCTTCTGAAGGACAGTGCCTCCAGGAGTCCACAGAAACAAGGCCAAGTGATCATGGGCTGAAACTACACGCCAACCTCAACCTTCCCTTCTTCTAAGTTGAATCTTTTGGGTATTTGGGCAAATGGACAGAGGTGACCAAGGCAGTCTCTGTGTTAATTTCCTGACAAGACAGTTTACTGTCTGAAGCGGAGAACTTTCTTCTCATAGTTGTGCAGGCCAGAAATCTCTTTAATTTTAATTTTAATTTTTTTGAGATAGGGTCTCGCTTTGTAGTTCAGGCTGGCCCTGAGCTTACTATGGAGCCTGGGCTGGCCCTGAACTCAGCAATCCTCCTGCCTCTGCCTCCTGAGTGCCAGGATTATAGGCGTGAGCCACCACAGCTGGCCAGAAATCTAACATGAAGATGCTACAGGACCGTATTCCCTCTGGAGGCTCTAAAGGAGAAAATTGCACTGTCCCTTCCGGCTTCTGGTGGCTTTAGGTGTCCCATGACTCGGCAGCCCACGTGACTCCCATCTCTGTGTCGTCCACATGTAGCCTTGTTCCCTGTGTATCTGGCTCAAGTTTGCCTCTGTTTCTTCATATAAGGGTACGAGTTGTCTGACATAGAGCCGATCCTAGACCCCGGATGACTTTGGCTTGAGCTGTTCAACTTCATTATATCTACAAACGCTATTTTCTCCAGATAAGGTCATATTCATTCACAGTTCACAGAGGTTAGAACATGAACATATTTTTTGAAGGCCCTCATTTGACCCACTACAACCTCCACTAAAAAAATAAAAACCAAAAATGCACCAGCTCCTGTGATTGTTAGCAAGAAATAGTTGCCCTTATTTTTTTAACCACCACTGGCAGCACGAGGTTCTCAAAAACATTGGCCTCCAATCAGATTCAGAACCACTTTTTTTTTTTTTTTAAAGACTGTCCCAACCAGAGCTGGCCCGGGCTCTCACTTGTGAACAGAGCCCAATTTAATGAGGTCCCCGATAAAAGAGGGACTTGGGTCTTCCCTACATTGGCTCAGGTTGTCAACTGTCTTTACATCCTTGGATGCTAGGGTGTCCCTCAGATAAAGCAGGAAGTTCTTTCTCAGCCTCTACAAAGGGAATCCACTCTCCAGGTCTTATATTCATAAAATAATAAATGTACACCAGACCCAGACTCTATAGAGAGGAATAATGACACCCAAGTCTTTGTAAATGGTCAGGTCCCACGTATAATGAAGGGAGAGTATTGTGACCCTCCTATTATTAGCAGGATTCATAGCCTTCAGCTTTTGTTTACCGTTCCTCTGGCCCATGTATGGGGACAACCCTGAGATGCAGCCATCCTCGTCACATAGGGAAGCCCACAGGACACTCTGAATGTGAAGGCCATTAGCCCCAAGAGGCAAGTTTCCAGGCAGCACTTGGCAGAGTTTCCTACATAAGCTCATTAGGACCACAATACCAGCTTCTGCTGTGGCCCAGTGTGAACGCCCTATTAGGAGGCGGATGTTTGCCGCAGAATTTTTCTTAATAAACAAACTCCCCAGGTATCGGTGCAGGTTATAAATGTTAAGAAAACACCACCGGCACTTTAATCTCTTGAAGATCACTTAGTGCTTCCACAAAGACCTTAATAAAGAACCGCAGGGCTCTCTTTGCTATAATCGTTCCTAATTCAATGAATAGCTCCAAGCAACCCACGGCTAATCCTAGTGAAATTGGATTTTGATATCGACCGATCCTGGGGTGACTGTTTGAAAGAATATGCATAGTTCTGTAGAAATATACACCTTTCAGATTCTGTTCCCACCCCTATATTCTCTCTCTTTGAGTTGGGCAGACACTCTGAGTGCCTCAGGTTGGCATCCTCTGAAAAGGGCCAGATACCATGCTATAGAGGCATGGGTGAGGGGTATTTATACCTCCTTTTATCTTTGAGCTAAAAGACAATTCCACCTCTTACTCATCCAGGGATTTAGGCTCTTCTGAGCCTCAGTTTCCTTGGCTATGGGCTCTGATGAGAGATTTCATGACAAAGTTGTCTTCTGTCCCCTGGAGCTTGCTCTATCACTGGTCTGGATAATGAAAACACGGCAGACACAAACTGAGAAGGACACCGAAGTGGTCAAGTGAAAGCAGAATCGGTAGAGAAATTGCAAATTAAAAAATACAGAGAGGAGGGGAGTGGACAAGAACAGTGGATAGCACGGTATTTGGTGGAAGTCGGAAGGACATATATTTATAAGCCAGTAGCAAATATAGTTTATGGATGCTGACTAAGCAAATTAGGGCAGTCCTGTACAATTGAATACAGTGTGAGCAACATATACAGTTCCATAATTTCTAGAAGGCACACTTAAAAAAGAAATGTGAACTTTACCTTGAGAACTATATTTGTTTTAACCCAATGTATCAAAAAATATTTTATCATGTCATCAGTGTAAGATATATTTTATATTCTTTTTTTGGTGCTAAGTCTTTGATATCTTGTGCGTATTTTACACTTATGGCTCATGATCTCAATGTGGACACTGACTTTTCATTGGAAAACCTTGATCTATCTTTAGGCTTTGAAAAATTGACAGCAGAATACTTCAGCTCTTCCAAAGACACTTCAAAGGTTGCTAATAACTGAATCAAGTATCAGTGCTTCCATTTAAGGCAAAGTTGATTCAAGTTAAAAATTCAGTATCTTGGTCACAGTAGTCACATTGCAAGTGCTGAACTAATAGCATAAGAGGCCCTTATTTGTGTTATTGCCCTAACTCCTGGAGCCTGTGAAAAGGTTATTTTTATACAGCAAAGGAGTAGGAAAGATGGAGAACTGGAGTTCCTTATCACCTGGCCAAAAACAAGTGATCACGGTTAGTAACAGTGTGGGCCCGACAGCAACACCATGACCCTCCTAAGGGATCCCAGAAGAGAAGGGAAGAAACCATTTTTAGAGTGGTGAGAGTGAGGTGGATCTGGTCTGCCATGTCTGGCTCTGATCATGGAAGAAGGGGATTGTGAGTCAAAGAGTGAAGAGACAGAAGGGGGAAGGGAGCAGAGCCTATCATGAGCCCACACAAGGAAAGAATCATTCAGCTATAATCTCTCATTATCCTATGGATACCAAGGGTTCTGACTCACAACTATCTTGTGACATATTTGTGTTGTTGGAGGCTCTAGATTGTGGTCATCTGTTTCCTGAAACAACAGAAAACTATCATCCTCCCTTACTCCAAGATACAGGTACTGAATATTTCCATTATTCCACAAAGTTCTTTGTGTGTGTGTGTGTGTGTGTGTGTGTGTGTGTGTGTGTGTGTGGTACCAGGGATTGAACTCAGGACCTTTCACTTGCTAAACTCCCAGCCCTGTTCCAGAAAGTTCTATCAGGCAGCATTGCTTTAGGTTCACAATGTATTTGGGGTAGGGGGTAACTGAGGGTGGAGAATCGGGTTTTAAAGGTGTGAAACTAGAAAAGGATTAAGGGAGAGAATGAGTGAGCCTTCTCCATGACAATGGTGTCCTCTGGCATGAAGATGATTAAATTGACTCTAAAGTTTTAAGTGACGTTTTTGATGACATAAATTCAGGACAGGAAGTCTTCGTTGGGTGTTCCTGTGAAAACTAAAGATAAAATCCATCACACACAGCTTGGACTTCTTAGGCAGGTGGCTTCAGTCACAGCAGCTGTCAGCTGTGACTTTTGTTTCTATGGTTATTTTGTTATTATTTGGAATGCTTTCCTTTCTCTTGTAGAAACGTTTCCTAACCTATTTCTGTGCTCATGAACACATTGCAGGTTTTATGGAAGTGGTGGTCCCAGTCCTTGAGTGGAAATGCATACAGCCCAGAATTTTGCATATAGTTTCAAGAGGTTTCCAAGCTATGGATGAGGACAGGGAGCCCTGTGGGAAGTTATTTGCTTTTTTCTCCTGTCTTGGTTTAAGAAAAATGACTATTGTCTACCAGTGATGTTCAGTGCAATTATCCTCTGTTAGCTTATGAGCAAAGAGTAGAACTAGCTAAAGAATCTTCAATACAAGAGTGAAAACAGTTCTGAAGTCCTACCAGGTAGTTCAGGCTGGCCCTGAGCTCACTATGTAGCCCTGGCAAGCCTCAAACTCAGCAATCCTCCTGCCTCTGCCTCCTGAGTGCTGGGATTACAGGCGTGAGCCACCACACCCAGCACTGTGGTATGTGGTATTGATTGCTAGTGGGCATGAGTCACCACACCCAGCATTGTATATGGTTACAGGGATCGAACTCAGGGCCTTGCGCTTGTGAGGCAGGCGCTGGAGCCACTGAGCTAAATCTCCGGCCCCTACACTGAAGCATCTTAACAACTTCAGAGAGGTTCTGTGGCCTGTCCAAAGTTACTCTGCTAGGAGATTTTTTAAAAACTAATATTTAGGCACTTTAAAATTTTTATATTACTAGAGAGTGAACCCAGAACCTTGGGAATGGTAGGTAAGCACCCTACCACTCAGATACACTGCCACCCCCTAAGTAGAAGTCTCTGCAGGGTTGAATTTAGGGTGTCTGATACCATATCATGGACTCTTTTCACCCTCCATGACCTCTCAAAGTCAAGGTGAAGATGCTCTGCAAAGCCTAAGAACAGTCCTCCAGGAGACTTGTGAAGCCTGGTACAGAGGAGAAAGGCTCACCGCAGCTCTAACAGTTGAGCTCTGGGTCTGGGTTGAAGCTGAGTTAATCTCTGTGAATGAGGCACCAGCACAACCAACCAAGGAACCATAAACCAACCAATAAAGAAGCGGACACGGCTAAGCTGCTTTCGATACCTTTCTTCCTGGAGCTTCTAGAATCTGTTCTTTACCTCTTATTAATTATCATTTCTTTCAGTTCTTTCAGTTCTCTGTCTTAGTAAAGTATGACCATCCCAAGGCGAAGATCTCTCTCAAAGGCATTTTTGAATTGCTTTTTCTAGCACACAGTAGGCACTCAGCCAATCTTCCCCGGGCCATTCCAGGAGACCTCTTCTGGCCCATGTTTTCTGTCTCTCCAGCAGCTCTGCATATATCTTCTCAGCGGGGAAACTATCTAAGATGCCTCTCTAACACGGCATAGTTTTGCTGCTGGCAGCCCAGTGAACATGTAGTATGTTTTCTCTCCTAGAGGATCCCTCTCTTCTATGCACAAAACTCCTCACAGTGATAAATAAAGAGAGTACCTCTGAATAGCCAGCTGCTTCTCCCTTCTCCACCAATCAAGCTATTTCTCAGAGAGAGAAGCTTGCGAGTGTCTTCGAGGCATGATTTGATTAAGTTGACAATATTATTTGAGCAATGGTTGAGTACCCACTGCGATGTACTTTGGACCAAATTGATTTGTGTAACGAACACTTGCTCTGTCTCTTCTTGCAGCCTGAATAGCGGTCTTGATTTAGCCAGTAATGCTGGGCGCCGAGTGAATTTACAGAGTCTGCGGTCTCTCTCTCTCTCAATCTGCAGAGAAGAACAGGGGCAGCACATGGGCTGGCATAATTCAATACATTGTACTATAAGCTCAGAAAATAATATCACAGAGCTCTGCAATATACCTATTTGATTTGATTTGTAAACCTGATAAAAAAGCAATCGAGAAAAGTTCAGGGGGAAAATATATATGTTCTAAGCAAAACTGTAACTATATTGAATGTGTACAAAGAACCAAAGAAAGAGGGGATGGGGGGAAAATCATGCATACTAAATCAACTTCCTGCCCCGCATTAGACAATATTGCATATCCTCCATTTAAAATGAATCAAGATTGTGCAAACTTATTTTCCATTAAAAAATAATAATGGTAAGCCCAGGGAATGTGAATTAAAACCTACGTCTCAGGTTTTCTCACAATCCCTCTTCAAAACAGGGCTTGTGCAGATTCCCCCAGCTTCCTGCTTTTTTTCATTTCAGCTCCACAGGCAAACAAATAAGTTCATCACACAGCTTTGGATGTAGTTAATGTCCCATTCCTAGCTTGGCAGGGCTGATTCTGCAGCCAGGTGATGCAGATTTAAGAAACACATTGCATTTTCCTGAACTCAAATACTATAAATTCAGTGCTCTGCTCCAGTGATGGAATTCCTCAGAAAGCAGGGCTGGAGGACAGAGAAGTCCTGACTCAAATTTCCTTGGCTAGTTTTTACTCTTTGCAAACCTAGATGGGCAGGAAACGAGTTCATCACACTAATAGGTAGGCTGCAAGGTGTCCGTATCAGTCTTCTCTAGCAGCTATGACAAGACACCTGTGGCTTTGGGAGCTTACCTAGCTCACATTTATACTTCACCATTCGGAAGGTTGGAAATCCAAGATGCTTGCTGATTCAGTTTCTGATGAGGGCTCCTTTCTTGGATTGCTGTATCCTCATTCGTGAGGAAGAAACGCTACTCTTTCTTCCTATAATGACATTAACCCCATCATGGGGCTCCATCCTTGTGATCTCATCTAAACCATATTACGTCCTGAAGTCTCCATCTTCTTAAACTACCATATCAGGGGTCATAACTACAACATATAAATTGGGGCAAAGCACAGAAGTACCCTCAAGTGGAGTCTACAACACCTGGGAAAAGGGAAGTGTACAAGGTATAGCAAAACATATGGCATGTAGTGAAACAGAAATCATCATTACAGTAAAAGACACATTGCCATTAATCAGCATCAAAACAGTCCCTCTCTCTTGGAACACATTTATTTTATTATTCTTGCCACTTTCCAAAGCAGTTCTGAAGTCACCATCTGTGAATATCTTTATAAGGTAACATCTAAGGCAT
The DNA here is from genome assembly GCA_004025085.1 of Thryonomys swinderianus. Classification (NCBI taxonomy): domain Eukaryota; kingdom Metazoa; phylum Chordata; class Mammalia; order Rodentia; family Thryonomyidae; genus Thryonomys; species Thryonomys swinderianus. Next base: position 83,569 of record PVIC010000963.1, on the reverse strand, counting down.
AGTGAATGCTGGTGCCCATGGAATTTCAAGCTCATAAAGACATTAGTGTTCTCATCTACCTGATTGCTGGAGCTGATACAATGAACGTCTGATTTGTTTTTCCTGCCATCAAAATAACTGAGAAGTCAACATTTTGATTTGAGTCAAAACATCAAGGCAGCTATGACTGTAATTAAAGATATCATGAAAGAGAACTTTCAGAAATCCTTGAGGAAATGGCAAAAATGATGGGATAAATCTGTTTGAAGTAATGGTGTATTTTGAGGGGGGTAATGTTAATGTGTTTTTTACTGTAATTTTTAAAAACTTAAACATTCACCTTATCTTTTGATCACACCTGTTAATTCATCTTGAAAATAGACGAGATTCATTTAGCTTGAAATAGGTCATGATTCATTCCATCATCCAACATGTATTTATTGAGCATCTACTTTATATCAGATAATGCTGGGCACTGTGTTAGTTAATTAGAGGACCAAATAACAATACTGTAGAAAGTACTTTCTCTAATTCTTGAAGTTCTAAAGTTTTGTCTTTTAGTCTTCAAAACAAAGAGCCAGATAGGATGACAATGACGATGACGTTGATGATGATGATGATGATGATGATGATGATGTGATAATTATGGTGGCGGTGGTGAGTTACTAATCAATACTTATAGATTTGAAGCCAAACATCTGAGTTTGAATTCTAGCTAGATTTGTGACCTTGTGTAACTTCCTTTACCTCTCTGGGTTTCATTGCTTTCATCTAGAAAATAGGAATAATATTAGAACCCAACTCAAATAGGGCAGTACCCATAAATGTTCTGAATGGTTTATGACCAATGATGTTAACTATGATCAGCATCTAGAACAATGCCCGATATCATCAGATCACCACTGAATAAGCATTGGCTGCGTGTTTATTGATTGACACTCTGTTAATGCCTTTGGGGATATTTTATAGCATCACTTAGTGACTCAAGCAGAGAGATAATATTGCTATCCTCTTGCAATACGTGGCCAATGTGGTCATGTGGCTAAGAGCTGGCATGACAATCACTGGTCACATCCCCTGACATCATCCTCTGGTGACATGACAGTTTGTGATACTCCATTGTTAAACCTCAGGGAAGTCTATGGCAAGTGCATAAACCCAGTGAGGACTCAGCTCTTTGCCCATCACTGCACATCTACAGTAAAGGCGCCTGTACAGGTTCAGGTCCATTCCTGCACATTGCTTCCACTCCTTCCAGGACTTTAGAGGATCCACCAGATCTTCCTCCTCCTCTTCTTTCTCATAGGTCTGGCTTCTACACAGGCTGGGGACAATGTATCCAATGAAACCAAATGTTTTCTGCATTCCCTGACTCCCTCTAATGTTCTGCTGGGCTCTGACAGCACAGGGGGCTAGGATGAATGCAACAGGACTGCTGACACACTTGGGTTACCCTGGGTAAGTGGTGAAGCATCCCATCATTGCCCATTGTTGCCCAGATTTCTCTGTCTGGAAGGATGTTGACAGTAACCAATACTTCAACTCTCCCCATGATGTGTGCCCCTTCCTCTAGCATTGGCAGGAATTTCTGGACAGCTTGAGAAATTCTGCCTTAAATTTAATGCTTTTTTTCTGGAGCCAAAGAGCTACAGCAAACAACTGGTAGTTCTGCTGATGAATCCTTTGTGGCAATTTTGGCCATCCTGTGGTTTTGGAGGGTGCCAGTCAAGCCTTTCTCTTTATAAACACCCATATATACCAGTATGTCAATGTTACCCTTTCCAGAATCAAGTTACCTCCATAATTATGCCACTGCTTCTATTCTGTGGCTTCCTAAAGGTGATCCTACTGTTCCTGCAAACTTTAGAAGATTCCAGCTAAAAGGGTCAGCAAGCTACCATTCTGACAGGCAGAAGACCCGTTACTCCCCCTTGCAGTGACTCTCTTGCAGCTTTCTCTTCTCCTGGCCAAAATATACTGTTTCTTATTAATTCTCTATCCCACCTAGAGATCAAGGAAGGCTAAGGCAAACATCAATTTAAAAAGAATGCCTGACATTTTATGCTGAATTCTCAATTCCACCTAGCTCAAAGATTTTTCCTCTAGTGTATTATACAAGATTTAAATTAACAAAAGGCAATTCTATACATTATGCTAATGTTCCAGGCCCATGAAAATTGCTGAAAGCACAATTGAGTTTCAGAAAATGGGTGAGGAATTTAGGATGGAACTGATCTCAGTGAAAATCTCTGGGTTTTCCTTACTAATTGCTTTTTGTTTTTGTATAAGTGCTGCATTCAAAAAGGCCAGCACTCCAAGGGTTTTATTCTAAAACTATTGGAAGTTTTTATAATATACACTGAGACATGTAGATATTATTTCTTGAATACTTATATGTTTATTCATATAAATCTGACAGTGAAATAATACTGCCACATGAAGAACACAATTTCTGCAAACTGATGGGGTTCAAGTTATTTTTAAATTTTAAATCCTATTTGTCAATAGATTAATTTGTTTTGTACCTATGGGCAGGGAGGCAAAGTACCTACATGTTGGAAACTGAAAATACTAAGAAATCTACTGTGAAAATATAAATGTCACAACCTCTTTTCTAGGATGTTCTTCAGCTGGACAGGGATAGAGAACTGTTTCTTAAAAGATGATAGAGTGAATACTTTAGCTGTATAGGCCATGCTAGCTCAATTTGCACAGGAGATTAGTCATAGGTGATATGAATTATGTGTGTGGTTGATTTTCAACAAAAATTTATAAAAGCAGACAGCAGGCCAGATGTGGCCTATAGGTAATACTTTTCCATGTTTGTTCTTAGAATAAGAATTCTTAGAATATCCTGGGTCTCCATTGCCAGAAGCTTCAGCTTATATAAAGTTCAAAACTTCTCCTTATATACAGAGTATTTTCCAGATATGAGGGAGAAATGATAAATCAGACGTACTTCAAACCCTCAAAAGATCCTAGTTCTGTGGGGGAGAAAGACAAAGATCCATAGAACAAGGAATACAATGGGTGAATGGTCTAGTTGAAGAACGTTTGAATCCAAAGTTCATCAAGAAGCAAGAATGGGAAATTCTTAGAACAAAACCTTATTCAATTACAAGATCAGTTATCATGCACTAGCCAAGTTTGCTGGTCAATCTTTTGGTGTTCTAAATACTCAATTCTGCAAGTGAAGAGAGAGAACCACCCACAAGTCCTGTGGACATCTGTTATCTAGTTATGGCTCTACTGAAAAGACAGTAAGATGTGAAGTGCAAAGGTTGGTTGGTAAACATGAAGGACTCTGGCCTTAGTCAATTCATTCACTTTGAGTCTCCATTTCTTCAGTTCTAAGATAGGAATGGCAACACCTGCCTCCTTCTTGAGTCAAAGAGAAACAAGATTTTGCTCCAGGAAGTGCTTTGATGATTTCAAGAGGTGGTATACCTACAGCCAGAAATTTTCATTTTTCTAAGCTATTCTGTATAAACAGCAAGATTGGGTCATACAGCAGGGTGATAATAGGGAAATCAATATGGTAACTGTAAGATCTATTTCAAGGCAGAGTGATCATTCCCTTGACTTGCCTAAGTATTGTCAGTTTCTCATTATGTCATGTTTCTGGCCTGAAACTTAGAGGGCCTGAATAAGTGAGGACACTGAATTATGTAACCTTGTAGGTATCTCTCACACCACAGAGACACAAGGAGGGGTGGAATGAAGAGCCCACCCTTGGTAAAAGGTTCTTAGTCACCTTTCACAAGACCCAGGTTTTGTGACCAGAAAGGTGAACAGGTTCACCTATGTCTGGAGGTCTGCAGAGATTAACATGGTTTACATCACTCTGTCTCCAGATGGAGCTTGTTAAAAATGAAGATTCCTAGACCCCAGCCTGGAACTGTTCATTCATGATGTCTAAACCTAAGAAGCATCCTTTTACAGAATTCTCATGGAGCACTGATTGGCTCCTATGTTTTCAGAGTTGCTCCTTTGCTCCATTGGGTGCAAATAGTATGATGTTATTTTTCTGGACTAAATACCAACAGGGATAAGATTGCTGGTGCCCAGCTATTTGACTTGGACATGTCACTTCACCTGTCTCCATCTTCCATCCCCCAGCTGTCAGCAGGTGTTTGTGAATTAGTTCTTTCCAAGGTTATCAAATGCCTGCCTTCAATGTGTCTAGTTCAGAAGCAAAAGACAGTAGGAGGATTAAAGCCTTAATACATGCAAAGTGATAACCATGGCTTCTGTTGCGGAAGTACATATGGATTAATCCATACTCATGAAAATGCATTCTTCAGTTACCCTCTACAGCCCACTTCGAAAGTGAAATCACTGTTGGAGGACAAACCCTAGGTTTTGTGCTGATCTCCTAGTGGTCAGAGTTTGCTCTGGGAAGCCCATGGTGTGGAGGCATGGTTTCCCCCTGGATTAAAACATCTCCATAGGACAGTCTTTCGCTGTTAAGGTGGATGGGACTGGGGCTGCAGGTAGGTGATGTTTCAATTGGTCCCTGGGGTTCAAGTTAAGCGAAGACTTCCTCATAAACCTTGGATGTGCCCTGCTTTCCATAAGGACTTGCACAAAAGGGAGGGGTAAAACGTGTGTATCATAATGCGACCACAGAGCTGAATTCCACCCAGATAGAACATTCTGTGGGAAAGCTCAGTACTGACTCTGATTATTCAGTGGGTTTGATCTTTTATATTAAAGTAAGATTACCACCCAACTTTCCCATTAAGTCCTGCCCTGCAGCTTCCCAACATTTTGTTATCTTTGCCCAAACCTTTCACAAGAGGCCTATAAACCACGTTCTACATTGGCTACAAAGAAATAGAAATACTGCCTTCTTTAACACAGAGCAAGCTCTCTTCGTAAGGGTAAAATAAATAAGACTTGGAGTATTATTGTTCAACTTTGTTTAAGAAAGAAAGAGACCCCTTTAGGAAGAATGGTACTCATTTGGCAAAACTTCCTATGACTCAGTGCCGGGCATGCAAATCCCATCTGCACCTTTTAGATGCTTATTTTATGAGATGGTATTTTCATCCTCTTCTTTCAAATATTCTCTTAAAAAGGTCTATGGTTCTGGCTGGGGAATTCAAACTCACACCAGAATTACCAGGGGGCTCTTTAGAAGTGCACAGTCTAAGGGTGCAGCCTCTTTAGGGCTGACTTCCGTCCCTCTGACAGAGAAGGCAACATATGAAGAACTTGAAGAACTTACTTATCCTCATTTATGAGCACCCTTGTGACCTTGTCAGGAACTGTGTCACTCTTATGTTGAGCAACCCCTGATACAATTTACATTACACAAGCCAACAAGTAAAGCATATAAGAAGGTCATAAATGTGCAAATGGATACACCTGGAGGACACACTAATAAGTGAAATAAATAGATCACAGATAGGCAAATACCAGATCTTTTCTTTAAGATGAGCACCTGTAGATGCAAATGAGCTCTAGAAAGTATGACAGTTTTTGTAGAATGGGAAGTTTTCAAAGGAAATTTGGTGTGGGAATGTAATGAGGGGAATGAATAAATATGATTCTGAAAGAAAATAAAAGAGCATGTATATAGGGGGTGGGGAGGTGTGGGTGGGTAGGGATATGGGTAAAAATGAGAATTAACTTGTGTTGTATATTGGTACAAATTCCCCGATGTTATGTGTGATTGTGAGATGTATATAAATTGTACCAATAAAGAATTTTTTTTAAAAAAGAAGAACATAAATAGTCCAAACTCATGCTTTCCAGATTCTCACACTCCATTCCACTGTTATCTAATATTCCCCTGTTTATTGTAGGGCTGTATTAGATGAGCTTTAAAAAGTGTAATACGGCTCATCTTTTCCTAACTCTGAGCCGTTAGCAGCCTGCAATAGGGCATGGCTGCGTTTACACTATGGATATTGGCAGAAGCTTCAAAATCACCTCTAGAAACTCTTTCTACAACCATTGCTGGGAGCTGTTTATTCAGTGTTCTCTACATACTCTCCAAAACAAATGCACACTATTGCCACTGGCTGGCCAGAGCCATTCATATGCATTTATAACAACCCCACAAGGCAATTCTAATAAAATGGCTTCTGGGGCATCATTTAAGAAGACACTGACAAGAGGTTAGAAAAGGCCAATTTATATATTTGGGTAATTTCCCAGATGTCTTAAAATGCTGAGCAAAAAGGTAGTGTCTTCCTTTGATGATAGCCTCCAATATAATGTAAGAAGGACCTGGGGTCCAGACACGGCCCCGTGAGTTCAGCATGACACTAAGCGAATTACTTAAAATCTCAGCTCCCTTACCTGTGAAATGGGTTTTTACAATTCCCTTTACAGATTCACAGTGAAACAGAAATAGTATTAACAATACAGCATTAAGCCTCATACTTAATCGTTAGTTGATAATTGACAGGTGTTGATGATGACCTTAATGATAATGTTGGTATCGTTTTTTCAATTCATCTGTTTTACTGTTAAATTAATTTTATTGGTACACTTTATACACACGTTATGATCACAATCGACATTGAGAATTTACACCAGTTTTTAAACAAGGCATTTGGGAGAAGTTCCACGGAATCATGGAAATAGCTGATAGTTACTAATCTAATTTAGTAATTAGTATTATTTCACATTAAGCTTATTTAATAATGTGAAATTAAGTAGGCTTCAGAAGATAACTAACTTGCCTGTCCATTTCAATTTAAATAGTCACATTCTAGGAACACCAGTACGGCACTGCACTTTATGATGACTGCATCATGGGGCTTCACGATCCTTCCACGAACTGGTACTAAAACTACATGCATTTCATCAATAAGGATACTGAAGTTCAAGAGAGGTTCCTGTAGGCAGGAAGCCCAAGAGTGGGTCCTAGAGCTGAGGTTCTGGCCTGCAAAGCCATGTCTTTCCCCTAAGACCACGAGCCTTCCTGGGAATGTAACTGCCTTTAGTAACAGATTGCTACAGCTGAACACAAAAACCAGACTATAGGGCCGGAGGGTTAGCTCAGTGGTTCCAGCGCCTGCCTCGCAAGCGCAAGGACCTGAGTTGGATCCCCGGTAACCACATATAATGCTGGGCGTGGAGACACGCCCACCAACAATCAACACTGCATACTACAATGCCGAACGTGGTGGCTCACGCCTGTGATCCCAGCACTTGGGAGGCAGGGACAGGAGGATTGCTGAGTTCGCGGCGGCTTGCCTGGGCTCCATAGTGAGCTCAGGGCCAGCCTGAACTACAAAGCGAGACCCTGTCTCAAAAAGCAAAAAAAAAAAACAGACCATAAAATGGAAATTCAAGGCTAAAATTTCCTATTAGATTAATAATGAACATCTCACAATATTCCAGAGTTTCTCATGACCACTGAAGGAAAGCACTGCTCTCTATACGCAGATCTTGGATGCCACTGATAATACACAGGAAAGAGCTTGGAGTTTTGCGAACAAATATTTTGATAAATTTTCTATTTTAACTCAAGCTCTTTTTCACACATTCTGGTTTAATGCAATGAGGGGGCTTTGTTATTCTGACAGACGCAGTGCTATAAATTAACAGGACGACTGGACGTAGCATTAGGAGGTCCCTAGCTCTCAGGTCTGACTGAAAACCTGTCTGATCTTTGGCAAAACTTGAGACTTCTCTGAGCCTCATCAGCATTGCAACAATTCTTAAGTTTCACACTATTTTATAGACTCCACACAGTTTGGATGTAACCCAAGCAATCAGCGATTGTCACTCTTTTCTTTCAGCTCAGAAGTTAATATTTAGATTCAAAGATATCGCTTCTCGGCCTTTTGGCTAAGATCAAGTATAGATGCAAAGATATTCACCACACACAAAGCATGTGCTAGGTAACATTCAAGTGCTGCTTGGGGGAACACAGTGGATAAATGAGGGGGAAAAACCCTTCTTGAAAGAACTGTGGTTCTGGTGAGGGAGGAACATGATAAGCCACAGCGTAACACATGAGAACCTGCCCGCACCCATTAGCAAAAGTGTGAACACCACAATACTAGTTGCTTGATAGAGAGAAAGGATATTAGAGGTGACTGGGGTGGGGGTTGTGAAACTTGCAATGGATGGCTCTTGAGGAGACATTTGTGACAGAAGAGAGAGCCTTTGGGAGAGCTCAAACTGTACTGGTCCAGTCACACAGAAAGCCGTGCAAGGATTCTGGGGAAGAAAAATGAGGAAGAAGAGAGAGGTGGGTACAGAGCCTTCTGGGGACAGAGAGTAGGGGATAATGGCAGAGATACAGAGATGGTGTAGGAACAGGCCATACGAATTTCTGTAGGCTGCAGTAGAAACTCTGGCTTTCTAAAACATTTAGGTATTTATGAAGTAACTTTAGATTTACAGAAGAGTCGAAAAGACAGTGCACAGGGAGTTCTGGCATATTGTACTTCAGCGCCCTTTAATGCCAACATCTTACCTAACCATGTGCATTTTATTAAAACTAAGAGGTTAAAGTTGGTCTATCACCACTAACTATGCTGACGATTTTTATTCAAATGTCCTCAGCTTTCCCACTAATGTCTTTGTCTCTGTTCCAGAATCCAATCTAGGATCTAAGGTTGCCTTATAGGATTTTGGCTTTTACTCTGAAGGAAATAAGAGAGTCCCTGGAAGGCTTTTAGCAAAGGAAGGGGATGAAATGACTTATGTTTTAGCAGGATTTCTAGCCGCTTTTTTTCTCTACTTCTATCTGAATTGAGAATAAGAGGATAGGAGGATTACTGGAATTGTGATTTAATAGGCTCTCACTCCCCTCCCTTATGCTGCCTGCGAGAACAGCAAATGTCTCTTATCAGAGCTACAGCAAAAGAAATAGCCAGAAACAATTATCAGCCACTTTATAAATACATGATGCTACATAAATGCTAAATAAGAAACACAATATTCATTTCCTTAATGTTCATCTTGACTTTTATTGCTGTCCATGCTAATTGTTCCAACACCTTGGATTGATGTGCTTCCTTTCTCCCTAATAACCAACTATTTTCAACTTCTATTTTCTTAACTGTCCAAACTAATAAGCTTGCTTGGTTTAAACAGGGAGACAGTGTGTGGCCAAAATCACAGGTCTGATGGCAGGCATTTGGTTTTGGACAAGAAAGGGAAACAGAGTTAGAACAATTAGCGCCCATAAAAATCATTGTACCTTGGGTCACATAAAGTTAGAGGTGGTAGGTGCTTCCTTTAAAAAAGCAAAAGGACTAAAAGGTGCCTGAACCAATTTATTGAAATTTGCTGAACCTCCAGGCTAGCTTCTCATATCTGTAACTGCTGCACTGTGACTAGGCTTACATTTCTGCTGGGAAAACTGGCAACTACAAAGCCAAATATGTTATTCCAACCACACGACAGAAAAGCCAGTACCTGAGTTTGAGAATTTGACTTTCTTCATTCAGTTCTTTTCTCTGGCTCATGCTGTGCAACGTGGGCTACTGAGCGCACATCCCTGTGCTCGGGTTGCTAAATAACAAATGGACTTTTACGTAAGAGTAACATAAAAAATGGAAGCGCCGGGAGGATAGAGCTGCATGGAAGCATGTAATACAATGCCCAGAAGACAGTTATCAATGATTAACTGACCCTGAGATGACTTCAGATTTCCAAGTCTCTTCAACTACCATTCTTGCTCCTGTTCGCTGCCTCCTAGAATATTTCCTGTGAAGCTCCAACCATCTGTTAACTTCCCTAACCGCTGAACTAGATTGGGAGCTCAGATAATAGTGTCTGGATCCCCTCCTATTCTTTTTCCCAAAGCCTGGCACCAAGCCTGGCATAGTCTAATGGTTTATGAGAGAATTGAGACCCTCCCAATGACTCCCAGCCTAGGTTCAACAGAGCCCAGATACTGCTGCCTTACTGCAAATCTTGGAGACAGAATCGGCCCCCTTAGCTCAGGAGCTCAAGATCGGGCTGTGGTTGCCCAACCGTGAGGACAGGCGCACACATCCATGTGGATATGTATGAAACTGTAGCTACCCTCCCATCCTGGTAGGGCTCAGCACCGCCTTCTGCATGAGCTACATGGCATCCATATGAACAGTCACTCAGAGATCTTGTGCCACCTGTGCCATTTGCCATGTGCTTCTTCTTCCTCTAACACAGTCTATATCACTGCTCAAGAATGCCTTATAGCCATGTGAATGTGACAACCATACTCAGTTATTTTACACAAGTCAGGCTATCTCTATTACCTACTGGGGGTAGGGAGGGAGAGGGGGGATAAAGTGGGGAGGGAGAAGAGAAACAGCAATACCTACTTCCTCCTGGAATATTTTATTTACTTAGTGAAAGGACAAAAGAGATACATCCAACTGGGTCATGCAAGAAGAAATTGACAATGGAAGTGCTTGAAATACAAACCACCTAAGGTCCTGAACTTTAGATTTCTTCTCTTTGCTGCTATAGTGCATGCTACTAATCAATCTGAGGTTCAACCCAGATTTTACCATAACAAATATTATTATTAATAAACACCGGCTTGATGGTCACTCCAGCTATTGGTCCACTGAGGCTTTTCCACTCAGCTTAACTTTGTAGCTTCTAAAAAGCCAGTCTGGTGCTCAAAAGGACACTTTTGGAAAAGGTCATTTAACATCGTGTCCCCTTCTGATGCTAAAGTCCTCCACCTTTAGCTGTTCCACAAAACCCTGCTCCTGTTTCCATTTTTAAATCTCCTTTAAATGTAAAACAACATCACAGAATCTAGAGCTTATATAAGAAACTGTAGCTATGGACTGAAACTCTCACAGACACATAAATAAACATTCCTGGGAATAAGAGGTAAAATTCCACTATGGAAAAAGAAAGATGCAGGCCCAGAGAAGAAAAAAAGTAGTCTAGAAATAAAAATGGTAAGGATCAAAGTGGATTCTCTGCCAGGTTGGAGTGGGAATAAAATACCATTGGCCTGTTTCTGGATGTGCAATAAAACATATCGCAGAATGACAATGTCATAAAAGGAAAATAGGGGATGCAGCATATATGAGGGCTCTACCCGGGACATCAGAGAGAATAGAGGAGCAGGGGAAATGGACACAGGGCCTTTGCACTTGCTGGAGTGTTCCTTCCATGGCTTTGTCTTATGACTGATAGGCTCTTCATTCTCATGTCATGGCAAAAGTGGTTCTTCTGTACAAAACCTTTTCTGACTAATCATGGAGTATTACACTGCTTAAAAAAATCTCCCTGCCAATTTGTGTGGTCTTCAATATTTCAAATATTCAAATATTCAAGCTATCAAAGTGATCTCACTGCATACACACAGGGGACACCAGCCCAGCCTGTGGCCAAGACCCTGCGCTTTGCTCCTCCCAGCCACATTCCACTGCACAATCTTTATCTCCTCATATGCTGATATTACTCTGATTTATCTACTCATTGTCACTTCTTCAACCTGCAAGGTGTGATTACCATTCATGGTGAGTGTTTGAATTTAAAAATTATTATTATTATCACATTAAAAAACAGCTCCATCAAAATACTCCTCCATAATTGGCATCCATCTATCCTATCATTCTTGCCATTTTCTGAAGCAGTTCTGCGAGTTCGCTTTCTTTACAAAATTTGCACAGAAATACGGTGAGGACTGTGCTGAGTTGCCAGAAGGTAGACTTGGAGAAACATTACGGCCTGGGTGGGTCCTCATGCACCATATTCACAGGACTGGCACTGTGTGATGTGAGATGTGAGCCATCTGGCTCTTCCCTCAAGCCGAAATGATCCTGAAGGTAAATGTCTCAAGTTGGTTCAGGACATCGAGGCAGCCATGACTGCACAGCTGATGACAACCATGAAACAGGACCTCCAGAGCTGTGTCACCGGCACCTTCTGGCTGAGGCCAGCACCTCCTCTCTCAACACTCTACTTGGACACCTTCCTTGCACGGTGGCTTGGCAAATCTCTCCAGGCACTGAGCTGGACCTGCTGTGGGTTCTCCTCACTTACCTTCCTGCTGTTGCTGTTTTCCACCATCCAGTGTCTATACCTTTGTTTCTCATCTGTTTATTCATTATTAGTTACTTAAAGCAGTGATGTCAACCCAGCCCCCTCATTACAAAAGGCAAAAGGTCCCTACGTATTTCAGAATTGGGGCAGAGGGGGAAATTAGTATACTTCCCGAAAATATCAGAATTCAGGACAAGGTCTAAAAACTAGCTGTTTCACATTCTAGAATGTGAGTCACATTCTAGAAATTTCTAAGGCATCTGAATTCAGTTAGGTTGGAATTAAAAACGGGAATCCTTTTTTGAGCACTGTTTGTTAACATGAAAAGCATCATTTAATTAGGACTAATGTAAGATGCCCTGTAGAGTGATAATTTAATAATTCGGCCGTTTTATTTATACAGTGCCTCAGGGCTCTTCGTTAAAAATGGAAGAGACATCCTAACGGGACAGCGTGTCTCTGCTGCCACATGGGCTGCGAGTGCACTCAGATCGGAGCAGGCCCCCCTCCAGCCTGTAGGAGCTTGCTAAGTGGCCCAGGAGCAGGCACTTCTTTTGCCAAATTAACCTTCAAGTTCAGCCATTCCAGACACCATGAGTTTTTCCTTGGGGCCGGGGTCAGTGATAGTAGATTCTACAGCCAAGAAAAAAACTTCATGTCAAGCACATCCTCTTTCCGCACCTCAGTGCAGAACTCAGCATCACAACAACTATTCCAAGCTGGTGATTCTACTCTTACTCCTTCAGTGCTTGTTCCACAGCTTAAGGGCTTTGGACATGTGTCCTCTTCTAGGAACCCCTTCCTTCTGCTGCTTCCCACACTGAACTCTTTTCCTGTCCCCTCTCCAAAGAGCCCCTCATTCACCCTCAAAGCTAACGTGCTCCTCCTTGGCATCTCTCTTCTCTCCTGCACAGCTAGGTGCACTGATGTCGCTGTGAAGCCCTGGAAGGCACCCTCTGTGATGGCAGCTCTTCCTCCGACTTGCTCAAACTCCTTCCGGCACTAAGAGAAGATCCTTACTTTGCAGCAGTCAGGATGAAATGGGCTCCTAAGCCACGCGAGGCCTGAAAGCAACATTGTGCCTGGCATTTCCTCTCGTGGAACCAGCTGTTTCCTCAAAGACAAAAGAGGTCTATCCTGTGCAGAAGGAACCACAGTCTCCTTTCCTTGTGCTATGTCAGGTGAAGGGAGATAAAGATGAAATGCAAAATAAACTATCCAGGGAGAAGAAATGTTATGTCTCACATGTCCGTGCTCTGTCATCTGGTTCATTCCTACAACTGAAGCTGCCATGTATACTGTTCTCCATCGCTATCCCAGGGCCTGATCCTCCAGCGCACGGAGTAGTTTCCTTCTTCTCCACAAGGCCAGGCTCAGAAAAACAAAAAAACAAAACAAAACAAAAAAACCAACAAAAACCATTTCCTCCCATTCAGAAAAATACATTCAATTCATTGTCAGTGATCAATTAATTTTACATAATCAAGCTGTTTGGGATGGAAATAAATCTATTGATTTTTCAATGTGAAAATTTAAAAAATATATATCAAAACTGGTGCTGGAGCTATTTCTAAATAGTACTTATCTCTCATCTTAACCTAAGAAAATGTACATGATGAGTGGCGATGATGTTTCTGTGGGGTAAATCCAAGCCCAGAACAACTCAAATCCAGCATCACCATATTTTGTAAATGTAAATGCCATGACTGTAACAAGAGTGCTTTAAGTGGAATGATGTCTGTTGGCTCTGAAGACAAATGAACTACTAGAGCAACTCGAAGATAAAAATACAGGGATAATGCATGGAACTCTGAGGGTAAGGTTAGGACCATGACCTGTGCATCTTCTTGGTGTCATTGTCACAGGTGCAGGCAAATATTCTCAGGGCAAGTAGGAAATGGATTCAGATGTTGTTTTAAACACTAAGAACTGAGGGAGGGAATGAAGGAGAAAAAAGAGATATCAGCTTCTCAGGTTGTTCAGAATATTTCAGATGATGAGCAGAATACATTACCCATTGGGCACATGTCCAGCTTATATTTATGTTATTGTTTGTAAATTTTTAAAATCCTTCATAGCCACAGCACCAAACACAGAAAAACACTGAGGCTGGCTTAGTAATGACTGTCTATAATACTGTTCTTAGCCTCATCACCAAAGAAGCAAAGCTAATGGGTACCTGATCAGTGTATCAGCCATTGTTTGTATCCTAGCAAGACAGAGGGGTTATTCTCTGCTTTTAAATATACATTGCTTTTCCATGCATTAATTATAGTAGTAGGCTCTTCAACTTCCTAGCAGTAATCTGAGAACACAAGAGCCATGACACTTCTTTCCATCGGCACACACAAATGAAATAAGCAAGGTCAGTGGATCACAAACTTCAGAGCATAAGCAAAATAATTTGGGAGTCTGTTTTCTAAAAGCACTTGCTTTCTAATGGTCGAGCTATCTGTCACTCCTGTCCCAACTGTAACTCCAATGGTGTTAACCATGTGGTAAGTTCACTGTTCCTATAAGGAAAGGATTGTTTACCTTTTTCATGCAATAAATTATGTTGGTCTTTTAAAGATCCTTAGCTGGTAAAAAGGATGGAACACCTAGTTGGAGCCACTAGTGCTTTTTCTTGCGTTCCCTCTCCTCTTTCGTCTTTTTTCTCATTTTTTGGCATTTAACGGAAGGCAAGGTACACACTGAATAAATTACGTTTGCAGAAACAGCTGACACAATTATGCACTTGTTGAGTTAGTGGCCACTTATAAGCAGACTTTGTAAGTCATCACACTTCATACTGAAAGGTACTAATGCATCATTATGATCTAGCAGGTTGCCTGCTGAATTTTACAGCACTGCACACTACATTAACCTTTGGTACCACCAATATTTATGACCTTATAAGAAAGTATTTATCAAGCTGAAAGCCAATATGCAGCACCCGTGTTTTAGCCAGTGCTGTTTAGAAACCATTATCACTCCTTTCTTCAGGCATTTTAAATCACTCAGAGATAATGCTTGGTACTGGCGGGAGTGCAGAGACAGGGCATTCCGTGCAGTCTTGGTGGGAGTTTAAATTGGTATAATCTTTTTAGAGGGTGATATTTTAGTTTTATCTGACTATCAAAGGACTTTTAAAAATGTGCATTTTTACTCTTTGACCCAGCTGTTCTTCTTCTGGGAATTTATCCTACAGAAACAATCATGAAAGTGTGCAGAGATTTGGGAAAGAGGAAATTCATCACAGTGATATTTGCCGCAGTGAAGAACGGAGACCAACCTAAGTGTCCGCTACAAGGGATTGGTTAAAGAGACGGGGGACCGATCTAACAGTGCCAGGCAACGAAACACAAAAAGGTCACATGAGAAATAGAAAGCCCAAAGATGCTCAACGTCTTCGAAAGATATACTGATCACTTTAATTAAAGAGCAAATCATGAAATACTATGACAGGTATCATCTATGTATTTTATTTTTAAAATTTTTTCTGTAACACATCACTAAATCCCTCAAAGGATACAAGCAGGTAGCCATGGAAGTGATAAAATGACTGTGACTGTTATCATTGTTATTAGCTTATTTGGATTTTCTATCTTATCTACACTGAGTAAGAGTTATTTGCATAATTTTAAGAAGTCATGAGGGATTAGGTTGCGTTTGTCTCTCCATCTGCAATGCCTGTCACAGGGTCTGTAACTGATTTTATTACAGTTTTTAAATGTGCTCAGAGTCACAGAATAACAGTAAGGATTGCTTCTATTTTTATAACACTTGACACTTTCCAAAGCATACTCACTCACATCTGATTTCTCACATGAGCCTCCAAACAGTTGCAGGACCAACTAACATTCCTAATGCGCTCCCGAGACACACAGCCTGAGACTTGGAAGACACGGGTCACTTCCCGACAATCACAGAGTCACAGTGGCAGAGCTGAGGGCTAATCAGAATCCTGGGCATCCTGTGCTCATGTTCCCTGCCCTCCACTGTTCGCCTGTGCCTGAAAAGGACAGCCAGTCCACACAAGACGATCACAGATCAACCAAGCCACTGCGGAGGTCAACTCTTCCCTCGAGGTGATTGGCTTCATTCTAAATTCCACGGGTCAGAAGAAGACAGAGGTGGTGGCCAAGCTGGGGCTCTGTAGGGTTGGCAGTAGTAAGCCCCTGAACCCTGTGCAACAGCATCGTCCATCCAGGGACCATTAGTATGGGTTGCAGCTTATAGAGTGTGTGCGGGGAGGGGAGAGTGCTGGTGCACTTGTTTTGATATCTCCCAGAATTATTGACTAATGTGCGTCTGTTGGACAGAGAGATGAGATCAAAGCCTCCTTAAGAGTCAGGCAGAGGCCTGACCTTGAGCGAGAGAGCTACAGACAATGTTCTCGCTTCATCCCCCCTGCCCAGGTCCTGTCTCTCTCTGAAGGCCCCTGTCTCAAAGGGAAGTTGCTATTTCAGGAAAGGGACAGCAGGGCTCTTGGCCTGTCTCTGCCAAAGGGACATTTATTTTTACTGTGTTCTCCCAGTCTCAGCAAGGTGGGGGGCAGAAAACTATAATTGCTTCCTTGAATGATAATCATAATAGCTTTGATTTTTTTGGGGGGGGGCCCTATAGTTTAATGCAACTTTCATAGCTTACCCTCCTTGATTCTATCACAGTTTCATTCGTTCATTTGCTTATTCTATCAGCACATTTTTTCTGAACATCTTCTTGAACAAAGTACCCAGGGTATATACAGAGAGGATGAAGACATTCTGGTATGGAGGACAAATCAAAATAAGTAAGCATACTGACAAAGAAAACGATTGCAAGTTAAAGTAAGCAAAATAAAGCAAAGACAACAGAGGCTAATATAATCTAATAAAACTAATCATATATACAAACACTATTTCCAAATAGTGTCACTCTGAGTTTCTAGGTAGACATGAATTTTAGGAGATACACATCAACCCAGTATGACATATTAGGCTCATTTCCCAAACCAGGTGGGACAACTAGACAGTTTTTGGACACACACCGGTCTGATGCTGACCCTCTCCTTTCTTACTTATCATTCCTGTAAAACCATCATAATCCAGAAACTTTCCACTAAAAGAATACATCAAGAAATAGGACAATGCAAAGCCTATAGTGGGAGGCAGTTTCAGGCTCATGTTAGATTCGCCTGATTTCATTTATCTACTCTGTAGAAGGAAGACATTTTCTCCTGCTTTATAAAGCTGGAAAGGAAGAGAAGAAAAAACTACATTAAAGAACACAGAGCTGCCTAGGAAATAGTAGGTACTCAATATATTACAGTTCCTAAAAGTTCTCAAGAAACAGTTCTCAAGGTCGAAGTACACAAGACCATATTCAACCAGGCAGTATGTTATCATGGACACACAAAATCAGTCTTTTGGAGGTAGCATTATCCCATCTGAAGGTGGGACAAGAGTTTTTCCCCAGGGTCCCTGAGATCAGTGATCCCAGGGATAACACCAGGAACCCACTCTATCCTTGAGGCCAGTGGTGGCCATCATTCTGAGCCCCATAAAAGAGTTTTACATTGTACCTCTACTGGAGTTGGATGTCTGTCAGGCTAAGGGAGCTGGAGGAACATGGGCTGTCATGTGCTATGCAGTTCTATTAGGTTGTCTTTCTAAAACCTGCCTTAGCAACTTACAATGCTCAGTTCCACTGGCCATGCCTCAACCACCACGCCTGGGATTTCAGGGGTTTGGGTCCCTAAAACACCAAACCTGGCCTTTTCACCAGGCATCTTTGGGTCCAGGGCTCCCAAGAGAGGGGAGCTGCCATGGTGCTATGTGGACCCTCACCATGCCTCTACCATGCCAGGAAAGTGCCTTTAAGTTTGTGCAGAAATGGGGCACAGAGCCTCAAATGCCAGGACCTATGGGGTATCCCACTGTTATTTCTACCTGCCTATGTTTATTTTATATTTAGGATTATAAAAATCATGGGGTAGGTATTTCTCTCTCTCTTTCTCATTTTATGCCTTCCTTTCCTTCCCTTCCTCCTTTTCTTGCCCCCTTCCTTTGCCCTCCTCATCCTCTCCTTTCCTTTTATCATCCTTTTGCCCATTCAACTTCTTCTGTGCCTGCAGCTGTCCCATTAAGCCTGGCTGGACTCGAACCTGCAGACCAGGCTCTCTAGGGTGGGAGACAGGGGAGAGCAATGAGAGAATCTCTGGCTGGCTTAAGCTTTCCAACCTGGTGCATGCTCCAAACCCATCACTGTCATAGGTTCTGTTTCAGAGGATGTCTCTGGCTGCCTAGGACATTTTAAAGGTAGTACTCGGTCTTCCCTAGGATGAAGTCACCTGTGTATGTCCCTCTAGGGGGGGCCTCTGTGTAAGTCATCTGTGTATGTCCCTCTAGGCTGGGGATCCCATGAGAGTTGACAGAGTAAGCTCAGAATGTTCTGAGTTCAAACTTCCTTTGCACTTAATATTTCAGAAATCTTGCTTGAGGCTGAGAGGGGAGCGGTTCTTTAGACAGCTCAGAAGTTCCCTGAGAAAGCCACCATGTGGCTTATACTATTGGACAGAAAAGCCTCAGACACCCACCCAGGTCAACTCTGTCTACAAACAGCAGCATGGCTCTAGAGATGACGTCATTCCCCAGGGAAGCTGGGTATCTACTTACCCTGCAGGAACTCTTAGGCACTCAGTTTGTTCATATTATTCTACTTCTTCATGACAAACAAACAAACAAAATTCCCAAGTGAAGTTACTGAGTTCTAAAGTAGATGACAGGCACACGGGATGTGGCTGGTGCAGACAGCATGGCTGCTTGGACAACAGAGCTCCACGTTCCCTCCTTTCTGACAGTCCAAGCCTTTTTTGAGTCTATCTCAAATGTCAATCAAGATGTCAAAATCACCTCACAGGAAGCTGCCATATCTAAATGTGTGTGATAATACCTGGGGCATTGTAAAGTAGGAGAAACAGGATTTTCACAACAAATCGACATGCATTTCCTGTGTCCTAAATGAAAATAAACATTCGAGTGTAAATAAGACACCAATCAGGAAAACAAACAAACAGACCGAAACCTGCCTGATGCATGGCTGACACTTTGACCATCTGATACAGGAGGATGAGCGTGATAATAGGAATAGGAGACAGGTAGCAGGAAGCTGAGTGAAGAGAAACGGGCCCTACGTGGGCCTGGGAGTTGAACTTCAATTTGTAGACAACAAAGGGTAAATATTCTTCTTTAGAGCTGTCAGCAAGAAAAGGGATCTCATGCAATTTTGCTGAATGGCTAGTTTTGAACCTTTGTGAGTGTTCTTTGCACTTCTCCTTAACCATGTGTTCTGGGTAATTAGGGTGAGTTATCTTTCTGCTCAGGGTACACAAAGCAGGCAGAGGTGGAAGGGACTTCTGCCTCGTTTGAGCCCTGGGAGTTCCTCTAAATGGAAGAGTCCTGAGCTTGGGCTGAGATGTGGATACTAAGTGTCTCATCTGACCCTCAGAGAGAGAGAGAGAGAGAGAGAGAGAGAGAGACAGAGACAGAGACAGAGACAGAGACAGAGACAGAGACAGAGAGACAGAGAGAGAGACAGAGAGAGAAAGAGAGAGATCATGGGCCACCCACATGAAGGTCCCTCAGACACAGCAGGGGTTATGTGTTTAGGGAACTCAGAGAAAAATGAATCCAGGTAAGAATTCACCCCTAGTCACTTGAGGAATTCAGAGTCTGTGGCAAGTTACAAACCTTGTCTGAAGCTTTAGGTTTTCCTTTAGTTCTTAGTACTAGGATTTGAACCAAGGGTATTTTCCTTTTTTTTTCCCTTTTATTGAGTTTATTGGTACATTTTCGATATACATTGTGATCACACTCAACACTGAGAATTTATGCCTGTATATAATGTAGTTTGAATTTTATTTTCCCATTCTCCTGCCTTTCCTACAATCCCCAGTCCTTACATACATAAGCTTTGTTTCCAGTTTTTGTTTTTGTATCACATTTTTTCTTTTCCTTCTTTACCCCCCCCCACCCTGGGTTTCCCCTTCCCCTTTTCACTTTGAACATTTGCTTCCTATTTTACAATACCTTTCACACATTCTGGACCTCATTTACACCTTCAGTTTCTCATATTTTGAGACAGGGACTCACAAAGTTAGTAAGTGGCTCAGCCTGGGCTCAGACTTGTGGTTCTCCTGTCTCATTCTCTTGGAGGGCTGGGATCACAGCTCTGCACCCTCACACCTGGTTTGAACCTCAGTAATTTTTTTTTTAACTATGAAAACTGGAGATGTTCGCACTAGCCCAACAAGTTTCAGGGAGAACTGCATGAGGACCCTTCTGTAAAATCTTATTCCCTCTCCTTTCATCTATGAATACCTTAAGCATTATTTGGACCGACAGACTGAGGAATAAATATCACAAGAACAAGGGTGAAGGCTGAACTCAGTGAGAAAGACCACTTCCACTTAGCATACTGGAGACCCCCCCTTCTGAAGTCTGACCACCATACATATGTGTGTGTGTGTGTGTGCATGCATGTGCGTGCTGGGGGTACATCCACAGGAGACGCTGGAGTAACCAGAGACAAACTGGCTGTCGGGAAGGAACCCAAGCCTAGCTGGGAGGTGGGGAGGGAATGAAGATGATTACCAAGTCCAGCCATTGGGAGAAAGCCAACAATGACTACCTTAGCACAATCACAACCAATATGTCCACCTGATCCTACCCCAACTTCCTGAATTCCAGGCTTGTGAACAAATTAAATTCTGGCTGTTTTAAATACCTCTGTCTGGGATGAGGTTGCTTGTTAGGCAGCACGGTTTCACTGGAGCAAACATTACAGTTTGCAATTATTTTAGTTGTACTGTTTCCTTCTTTCAATCTGTTTCCTACAAGAACAGAAGCACTTCAGGGGCTGAAACGATGCCTGTTCTTGCCTATGCCTGAATCCCCAGTGCATATTAACATAGTAAGCTCTCAACAAGTAATTGTGAATGAATGATCTTCCATTACCAAAGAAGGAACACTGTGCATAGAGACAGTAGTACCACTAGGGGAGGAGTACCTATAGTAGTGACAACAGAGACGGACACAGAAACAGCAGCATCACAGTGGTAGGTGCTGCTACAACTGGAGCTGAAGGGGCCTCAGGAGGAGAGGGCACGATGTGGGTGGAAGGGAGCTTGAAACAGGGCTCACTGACGGGGGGGAAAGAAGCGCAGAAGAGGATGACACTTGGGAAGCATGGCCAGGACGCAGACCCCCGCAGGGCCACTCACTCTCAGATCGCGCTGGGACGTGTGACTGCAGTCTTACCCCTCCCCTCTCTCCCTGAGCTGATCACTGAGCAGGTCCTTCATTGATTTCTCATTCTTCCCGGGCATGGGCGGTGTCTGACTCAGCTCCATTTCCCAGCAAGAACCTGGCACACAGTAGGTGTTGATAAATGCTTTTTGAACTGAAAGTAATTGGGATCGATGCCCAAGGGGCAGATTCCTTCATTTCCATTGTTTAAAATTACCATGGATTTCCCCTCATGAATTACGCATTGCAGAAATTAATGCATCCAGAACTGTTTTCCAATGCACCACTTCCAAAGGTTTTGGTCTGCATTCAGCCGGAAATTGCACTGGGGGTTTGGTTGGCCTCTGCCTTCCTCACAAATCCCAGACACCATTCCTGAGTGGGCCCAAGACTTATGGGACTATGTCAGAAGCCAGTGGTTCCTCATGTTGCTTCCTCGGCAAGGTCAGGATGATGCATTACCTGATGTAGGTATAACTTTTTGTCCCCTCACCCCACATGCAGTGGCTTCTCCATTCATGCAACCCTTAGGGCATGAAGCACAGAGCTATAATTATCAGAGCACATTGTGAAATTAGACATCACAAGGGTTATTACTAGTGAAGTGACCTTGGGGAAGTCCTCAAGCTTGTGTTTCCTCATCTGTGAAGAGAATCTTGTTGTAGATATGCTCACAGGCTAACTTAAATGCTACCCCCAGAGGGTAGTGTGCATATTGTATATTACTATTCCTGGTTGTCCGGTCATCATTCCAACCCATTTCCCAGACCACACTAGTCCACACTGGCATGCCCTGCGTGTCCCAATGCTACTGCTTATCAACTGCTCCTCCATATCTATGCAGCCCCATGAGTGCTTCTTTCCAATCCATTCTCCACACTGCAGTTAGCTCATTCCTACAGTGAAATATAAGGACGGCACAGTCTTGAAGAAAGTATTCCAACATGAACTCTCCAAAAACGTACAAGTGCTTACCTGAGGGCTTCCCACTGTCCCATTTCTCTTCAGCATTAGCTACATTCTCCCTGGCCCAGCAAACCTGCCTTTTTAAAATTTCAATATACCAAGTTCCTTTCCTCCAGTGATGTGATAGTGAAGAGTGAACAGCCAGGTCCCCAGAATAAAAATATAAATAAATGAGGTGCAGTCATGTCCTCAAGGACTTTGTGACCTTACGGCAAAGAGAAAGTTCTGTATTATCATAAAAACATGGGATGCAGATTTAATAGATTGATGCCTATTGGCATACAGTAAGAGTTCAATAAGTATTTTCTGGTTGTCAAGAAATGGATGAATTTTCAAGGCACATCTAAAGTGCAAAAGAGAACTAACTGTGATCTTCAGGGCTCAAAAAAGAACAAAGATTTGATAGACTCTTAAGCAAAAGCAATTGGAAATACTTCAGAATTTAACTCCAGCGTGGAAGACCTCCCTTCTCTGTTTGCCTTCTTCCTGAGACTATCGAATCTAGTTTGTTTTCAAACAATGCTGAGTACCCAACTAGGCTGTTTGTATTAGTGAGCAGCAGCATCCACAAGGCTGTCTGGGAGCTGGGCTGGCCAATGTACTCACTGTGCATAAAATGATGTGGGCCAATTGCTCACATCTAGGAAAAGCTAAGTGACAGTGAAGGCAGACTCCAGGCTCCCAGGCACAGAAAGGACCTGCCTGCCCAGCAGCCCTGAGCTGGCCCAGAGAGATGATGGGAAATTCAATTTCAGAAGGGCTGTTTGCAAAGTAATCCAATACATTACAGTGTGTGCATTATTATTGTATTATATTGAGTAATATCACATTTAAGGAGATTTCATAGCATCATAGCCATGCACAAGGGAATATAAAAGCAGTTAATAAAAGAGAGAAGTACAATTTCCCCTTAATGTTAGTTATGCTCCCATTATACTCGGAATAATAATCAGAGGTCCACTTAGCCTGACTTGGGAAGTAACAGATCTATAATTACCTCCCGTCTACTGTGTCATTACCAAAGGCTCAGTCCCAGTGTCAGGACACTGGGAATCATCAGAAAGCCTGCAGAACATCAAGCTGCAGAAAGAAAATCAAAGCATCCCAGTGCCGCACACATGCTTCAGACTGTCTAGAGACCCCATAGAGGCCAGGTGGGCCCTATGCTAATGAGGTGGCACACACCACTGGTATGATTTCATTTCCTTCTGCTGTGGGGCTGGGATTCCAAAGGAAGCCTATGATCCCATCCCACCAACCACCTTAAAGCTTCTTCTGCTGGGCTCGCAGAGGTAGATGGGGAAAAATAGTCTGAAGCTCTGCTGACAGCAGTGGAAGGTTGTCTAAGGACTTCATCAAGTATTGACCCCAGTGACACCACTTAGGCCTCTGAGGCTCTTCCTGGGATCAGTTACCCTAGCTGCAAGAAAAGTCACCCTATCCTGGGGCCCACTGCATTCTGCACATCAGTGCCAGTGACCGGGATCAACTGTCAATTCGGTCTAATGTTGGTGCTTGTGCCTTTGGGCATAAAGAGCTGTCAAAGAACATTAGGAAGAGTGGTGCTTTCTTTATCAGCAGGGCAGGGCTTGACTGCCAGAGCATCACCTCTTGGTGGGACAATACAAAGCACTTTTCACAGCCTCTCTGAGTCTGTCTTCCTCATCCGTAAAATGGGGACAACACTACCCATTGATGTTTAGAATTAGTGGACTCAGCTCATCAATACCTGACCAGCATTCTTATCATTTGCTCTATTAGTAATAACCATCATAACGTTCATGCTATTGACCTCAAAAGACCACAACATTTAGTAGTAACACTTTTTGGATTTCAATTTGGGTTGGCAGTGGTGTAAGTTTCTATTCCAAAGTGGGAAAAGCAGGCCATGTTTGTGTTTGCGGGAGGAAAGGGTTGCTCTATTTCTGCTATAACTCTGTCATTCAATAAATCCAGGGTTGTACCCTTTTTTACTTTTATTTCCCAGAGTTCATCAGGAAAGGCCAGTTTGAGGGAAGTAAAGAATTAAAAGATATAAATTACTTGTCATATAAGATGTTGGGAAATACTTTTTTTTAGTTAAAGCAATCCATGTGACCCAAAGGCTCTGGAGTGGACGTTAACCCCAATCCACATGAGGGCCAATCTACATGCGGAAGGGAAGGCCAGCATGGTAGGACACTAGAGGAGAGGTAGTGTTCCAGGAACGGTTCTGGGGACACATCCTGCCATCCTGCCTCGGTGTCAGCCGCTCACTGCATGCTGAGCTATTGTTCCATCTTTTAATGACAGCCAGTTTATATTGTGAAGCCTCTCCTTTCAAAAACTAGGCAATTGATTGTGTGTGTGTGTGTGTGTGTGTGTGTCCAACAAAATTGACTTGCAGTCTCAATAAAGCCAGCAGCCTAACAACATATGAACCTTGGACTCCCCCAGTGCTTGGCAGTCTTTTTATGTTGAGAGATTGAGTGTTGTTGGCTTTTTGGTCATATCTCTGTTGCTGTCACTCAGCTCTGATATCGTAATTCACAAAGCAGCCACAGGAAATCCCTGAGCCAGTGAGCACAACTGTGTTTCAGTAAAACTTTATTGACACAAACACACAGAAGGCTTGAGTTGGCTCGTGGGGCATGGTTTGCTGCCTGGCTTGGGTATCCATGTTGACACTAAAGGACTTGCAAGGGTGGAGGGAAGGGAGAAAAGGAAGAACCTGCGAGAGGCTCTGGGCCTGTGACAGCTGGGCCAGGCAAAAGGAAAACAACAAAGGACCTGAGTTTAAGTGACCATTGCCAACTCTACTCCACTTTGACCAGAGCCCCTCTCATCTTTCCCACCAAGAGCTTCCCACAAAACTAGAGGGCCTCAAATTCTGCATCCCCTGTCCCCAAATGTCCATCTGCTAATGGCAAGGAGACTCTGTAGAGCAGCTCATCGGCCAAGCCTGCCCCTCCTCCTGCTGCCTTCCCCTTTTGTAGAGTCCCCAGATTAATGTCATCCAGAGACACTGCCTGGAATTCCAGGCAACTCCTAGAATAATTGCTAACCTGACTCCCACTTGCAAGCCAATTAGAGAGAAAAGGGGGAGACGAAGCCCACCTCCTGTCATTGGGGTACTGCCGCTACCATGGCTTTTTTTAGTTTAAAAAAATGTAGTTAATTTCTTCCCCTAAAAAAGGCCAGGGAACAATCTATTTAAATTACAATGTTACAATGGGAAGCAAAGATGCAGAAGTCAAATACAATTTGGGTTATAATTAGCGATTTCCTTGTAGTGAGTTTCCTTGGGAAATCCAGGCTTTTTAGAGCCAGTTTGCCAGGGATTTAAAAGCCTCATCCACTCCCTGGGACCACTGCATGGCACTGAGGGAGGCTTGAACCGGGGACAGAAGGAGCGACCGTGGTGCTTGGCTGTGTAAAGTCAGGCAGGTCAGAGCTGCCGACAGAATTAGGGGCACAAAGACTGTTAGGGCCCATCTGTCTGCTTCCATATCGAAATCCATGTCACTAGAGAAACAAACCGTGTGAAACAGATTTGGGGAAAGTGCCAAGTTCGTTTGTGGCTACTCAACATCTGGGACTCAGTTTCCTCGCCTGTTACATTGGGCATCACCAAGCCCATCCAGCAAAGGGCCAGAGGAAATTACTCTGCAACCCAGCACACGGCTCGTGGCTCAGCGGAGCCTCTGAATCCCTCCCTACTCCCCTGTACTGCGATCTCCTCCTCTAGGCAACAGGCTCGCATTATGGCACCTATTAACACAGACTGTCATGAGGATTGAACCAGACTGTGCGTAGAGAGCCAGCAGCGTTGCTGCTCTCGCATTCCGGGAGAGCTCAGGAGCTGGTTGTTGTGCTATCTATACGTGATCAATAACGCTCCTGATTCTGCTTACTGCCCTCCTCTCAGCCCAAAATATTTGTTTTTCCCCACCTGCCAAGCTGGAGCCATATTAGTATTAAACCTCCCGCCCCCTGTAAAAGAACTCATCAGCCTAATGTACTCTTTGAATTGTATGATGGCCAATTCCGTAAGTTTGCTTGTTTATGTTAGAAAAACTGCCCCTTCACTTCCCAAACAAGCAGGCGACACTTGGACATCCAAATTACCTGGCTCCTGATGACTTAGCTGCACAAACAAAACACCCAGGTTTTCTCAGAATGAACCTGTCTGTGTAGCTTTCTTTCTAAAGACACTGACAATGCACAATGTCAGGTCCTCACACCTGGGACCCCTGTGATCCTAATGGCACAGGAATAGTTCATTCTCTGGCTGGTAATAGCCTTCGCTCCAGAGCCCAGCGGGGAGGAAGCCCAGGAGACTGTCTGTGGCAGTGGAGGTGAACGCATGGTGTGTGCACCACCACAGGCTCTTGTCCCTAAAAGCACTGCTCTGTGGGGTGCTTGGCTTAGCTCAGCTGTTGCGTAAGGTCTTGTTCCTCCTTTGTGGGGTCAGAACCACCTTGTGAATCCCTAAAGAGCTTTGGCAGCCATGTAGACCTGGTTCTACACTGAAGGCTGGAAGCTAGTAATCCAGTAGGCTCCACATTCTTCAGCCATGTGTTGATGGAAATCCAGAGCCCTCGGTTAGGGTTTCCCGGCCCAGGAATATTTGGGAATGGAGGTGGCAGGAATATGTGACATTACGGGCTCTGCTCAGTGTTTTCCATCACAATTGTAAGGCTGAGTAGATAAGAACTAGATAAAACGGGCTCTTGGGCCAGAGGGTTAGCTCAGTGGTTCCGGCGCCTGCCTCGCAAGCGCAAGGTCCCGAGTTCAATCCCAGGTAACCACATATAATGCTGGGCGTGGAGACTCACGCCCACCAGCAATCAACACCGCATACCACAATGCTGGGTGTGCTGGGTCACGCCTGTCATCCCAGCACTCGGGAGGCAGAGACAGGAGGATTGCTGAGTTCGCGGCAGCTTGCCTGGGCACCATAGTGAGCTCAGAGCCAGCCTGAACTACAAAGCGAGACCCTGTCTCAAAAAAAAAAAAGGGCTCTTTTAGAGGAATCTGAAAATCTTTTGTGAAAATAAGGACTGCTGATAGTCAAAACCCTTGGCTAGGAATCAAACTAGTATATCAAGGAGAAATACGGTCTCAAATTGCATAGTCTGACAACTCATAAAAATGGTACAATCCAGCTTTGTTCGTTCCAATGCAGAGATAGTCTTTAGTAAGTGACCTTTGAAATTACTACAGAATCCAGGAGGGAGGGAGAAATGAGAGTAAAAGCTAATGGTGGAAGCAAACAGATTACCTAAGGAAAGGAATGGAGTAGTGGACATTTTCTTTTAGGGCATTCCTATTCTAGTTTCTATGGTTTTAATTCTTCTGTTGGGCTCATCTGGTAGTGCGTTAACTGTTTACATAGCAGCACAGTAAGCCTCTCAGGATATCGTCTTGCCAGAAATTCCTGGTGCTCTAAGTACCACACATAAAAAAGGAAGAGGTAGAAGGTCAGAAAGGTGAAGTGATCCATCTGTGGTTCTACTCTTGGCCAGAAATGGACTAGAACTCTAGGTTCTTTAACTAGACTCTCCTTTTTTTTCTATTCACAGCACCTGAGGATATTTATCCGGTGCCATTTTCTTCATTTGTAATGAGAATCTTCAGTTGGCATCTGAGGTAGAGATTCTAGGCCCCAAAAGGATAAGGGACATGCTTGGAATATGCAGTTTGGTTCTCAAAATCACACAAAGTAAGACTCAGTTGTGGCTTTAGCTCCACTAGGACTGAATGCTGTGGAAAATAGGCTTCTGCAGAGTAAAAGCAGCCTAGGATTGGATAATGAAGGGCTTTAATTTGTGCTGAAAGCCAGGGATCATTCATTCCAAAGCACAGAGGAGGCAAAAGCATAATACTCAAGCTTGAGTGAAAACAAGAAACTGTTCCTGACTCTTTAAATTAAATGTGAACCTTAGGAAAATACAAGTGGTGTTGACAAAATAGCTCAGCCACAGTGTCCTCTGAAAAGACAATTTTGAAGCCAATGAAACATGTTATTGGAGTTTGCTCAAAGCACAGGTCTTAGACAAGGGCAGACTCCAAGGCGGCGATATTGGGTCTGCCAAGCCCTCCCCAGGGTGATGGGAGCAGTTCCAGGCCACACTTTCTTGTCTGTAAGAGCCACCTTTTCAGACTGGAGTCCAGCCTGCGTGCCTCTGCGTTTCTGCAGGTCTCCTGGGCTTCCAGCCTTTATGGATTCTAGTCTGAAGCATGACATGCCCAGGATTGAGCCAGCAATCTTAGTGACAGTGACCTCCAGAGAGGGACCAGCCTCGTGCTCTTTGTCTAGAGCATGAGATGATAATGCTGTTTGCTTCTATTTTGTAGGTGTGGAGGTTCAACATGAGATTGTGTATATAAACTGCTCAGAGCCTACACCAGTGGTTACCGAAAAAAATGTTATTCCAAGGTTGGTGCTTCCTGCTTCTCATTTCTTAGCCCTCTTCTTAGACGTTCCATCTTTTCAGCGATTATTCCAAACTTTCACTATAAGGCCTCAGGCTCAAATCCCCCACGAAAGACAGAAAAATCTTTCACGTTCTGTGATCCATTGCCTTGTGGCTGTGAGGAGGTTCGGAAGAGCCCGGAGAGTGACGGAATAAAGAGAACAGTAAGGACAATGAAGGCAAAGGATGAGCCTGAGATCCTTCCCCCCACAAAGGGAGGAACAGAGAGACAGAGCCTGACTGATCCAGAGGCCAGAATCCAAGCAAAATCCAATTGGGATGAAGAAACTAGCCTGGGGGAGAATTCTGAGTCCTTTGCCCTGGCCTTAGCTACTCATCCTTTACTGAGCCATTACCATCCAGTATCTCAGCTTGCTGAAGTGTTGGCAAAGAGACCTTCCAGCGAACAAGTAGAGGTTGGGCAAGAATCTAGGCTTTGCTATCAGGCATAAGGAGCTTCACGACGCCATTCTCCAACTTACACTGTCCTTCTTCGCTCTTTTGTCCTTTTATTTCCCTAGAGTAAAGTGATAGACTTTTGAAAGATACAAGGTGATAGCAAAGGTCACTTGAACAATACAGGCCAAGGTCCAAGGGAGACAAAGATGAGATCTAGCCTGATCTTTGAGCTTCTGCAGGGCTTCAACCATGAGAGTGGGGTCTCCCTGATACCAGACAACTCATCTGGTACTTCCTCTTATCAAAAGAACAGGACAGCCTGACCTAAGCCATGCAAGGTGGCCATGGGCTGAGAGCTCATTATGCCCTATGATGGGAAGGCCATTGGCAGCGGGCATCTTTGGGTGCTATCCTTAGGAAATTAAACTAGAACAAGTTCTCTGTACTCTCTGTGGTAGATCTGATTAATCACTGTATTTTAAATTCTTATACTTTTAACCATTCACACACGAAGAAACAGCAATATTTATACCTAGTTCTTTTCTCTAGCCTAATTGGGAATTACCATGAGGCAAGATAAATCTTAGAAACAATCTAATTACATCAGTGACATACCTTCGCCTGTTTAAATGCACACACATATGAAAAGGAATAAATTGGAGCCCAAAATACCATACGGAAGGACCTCCGAGATATAAGGTGGTGCTTAGGAGATTCCAATTTTGCTATTTTGAGATCTTGTGAAGATATAAGGATTGAAGGCCCTTATATAAAAGATATAAGGATTGAATCAAGGCAGATGAAAGGGATAGACATGAGACAGACAGACAGACAGACACATATATGATTTGCACAAAACACTTTTGGGAGGGAATAAAATGCTTGGCAACCTTTTTTTTTTTTGGTTGAGAACTCTAAGAATTAGCATTATGAAGGATAGGACACTTTAGCCTTTATTTTGTATGCATTTTCATGTTTTTTTTAACTATGTTTGAATTGTCTTAAAAATGATAGGTAATTAACAAAAAAAGGAAACTGAGCAAGTTTTCCTTCTGTCTTATCTATGTGATAGACTTCAAAGTCAGAGTAACTTTCCAACGAGTTAAGCCATTACCACCCAGTATCTCAGCTTGCTGAAGGGACTAATAAAATTCAGAGGCACTCTTTGAGTACCCCAGTTGGAAGCAAGGAGCTGAGGTTCCTTAGACAGCTCTTTTCCCCGGCAGCAGAGCCCAGAGCTCAGGAACCTCGACTGAGTATTCATGTTCTCTCTCCCATTGGGGTTCAGAGAGAGTGGGAAGTGGTGGGAGACTCACTCTGCAGAGGTGTTAAAAATAGAAGCCAAGTTGCTCTTGGAGATACACAGAGAATTCTCCACTTGCAAATCTCTAATTATAATATGTCAAGAGTAAAATACCTTGTCAGGCGCAGTATCCAGCATAATACAGCATTGGCTCTGTCAGCACAGTGATCCATGATGTGTTTGGAGGCCTACATTAAATAGAAATTCAGCAGAAAAATGTCCTGCGGGGAGGCGTCTGGGTCCTTGGGGAGCTGCAAAGATGACCTGCTAAGTCGTCTCTGTCTGTACTTTACTTAGCTCTGGGTGGGTGCTTGGGGTGCATGCTGCTTCCCTTTTACAGATTCTACACTTTGTGTTAAATCATGTGCATATATTAGATGTTCTTGGAGCCCACCAGATGGATGGATGTTTTCTTTTATCCAAAACTACTCGGTTTCTCCAAGAAAGGATGGCCTCTACCATGTCCTTAGAATGACATTAAATATCAAGGATATATATGTCAAAGGATAAGATTTATTTCCAGAACAGCATTATTCTTCAGGCATGATTGACATAAACTGTTGAGCAAAAAGCAACTTTTTTGGTGGTGCTTGGAATCAAACTCAGGGGCTCCTTCATACTAGGCATACACTTTGCCACTTTGCTGCACCCTCAGCCCCACAGTAACTTTCTATATCAATACAGTCTGACATATCCGGATTTTAGTATCGAACACCTGGAGGTTCAAGTCCTTCTATGGGGATGGCAGAACTTAGAGTGAAGAGAAAACAAACCGAGTAATTGGGAGGGGAAATAGAGACAATTTGAAGTAAACTTATGATAGATGAGTTCAGATCAGGAAAGTACAACTCACAAGTAGGCCAAGGTTCCTTGTGTTTTGGCCAAAGAGAGATGAATATATTCACAATCATTATTTGCAGCACAAAACAAGGGGGTCCCTTGGATGTGATCAGTTAAGAACAGAAGTCCACAAGCGACTTTCAGGATCAGCCCCAAACCCAGATGCTCCAGTCTGTAATACCTTATCTTTCCTGTAACGTCCAGAGCATTAAATGTCTCCAGAGAAGACAAAAGTCACCAGAAAACAAACCCTGTTCTGCACTCACTTTCTATAATCAAGCATTCATGCCCTTCAAATAGTCCAGAAGTTACCAGTAGCGAATTCCTAGAATGTTTCCCGAAACTCAGAAATCCTGCTCTTGTTTCTAAACTTCTTTTGTCATTATCTGCTAGCAGATGGCCATCCCTTCAAGGAAGAAAATGAAGCTAATATACAGTGAATGCACCGTGTCATCTCTTGGCTTCAAAATTTCTCTGCGTCCTCACACATTTATTCTTGCTTCTTTTCTCCTTCTGAATCCAAGGGCTTCCAAACATTTGCAGCAGCTTTATTTTTAGGGATCCCAGTGGATAAAGGCACAGTGCCCCTGCACGACTAAATAGAGGAGCACACTGTGGCCTGTCCCTGTGATGGAACAGTACTCAGCAGTGAAAAGGCAAGAGGGAGGGACAGATGCAGTGGGGTGGATGAACCTGACACTAACGATGCTCAGCAGAGGGAAACAGACCGACAGGGCACATGCTGACTGAGGCCATAAATACGAAACCTTAGATACTGCAAACTAAGCCACCACAGAAGGAGTAGGTCAAGTGGTTGCTGGGAACAAGGCAGAGAAAGTGAAAAATGATAATAAAGGCAGCAAAAGAAAAAACACGGAGGTGATGGATCACCATTATTCTGAGAGTGGTAATAGTCCCACATGTATATACATATGTAATCACTTAAAAAATTGCACACATTACATATGTATGGTATTGAGGAATTGAATCCACTGGGGATTGACCTATGTCCCAGGCCTGTCTTATTGTTATTATTATTATTATTATTTTGAAACAGGATTTCTCTAAATTGTTAAGTGGCCTATGGTTTGGACACGTCCTCCTCTTGCTTCAGTCTCCCAGAGTGCTGGCATTAGAAGCATATGCTACGATGCTTGGCCCCCCTTCTACACATTAACGATATGCCATCCCTTATATAACAATTACATGTCAATACACTATTAAAAACAAAGAAACCCTGGTTTGTGTCTGTCTGCTATCTGTTGTTTCTGAACGCCTTTAGCCCTGTTCTTTGTTACTTCCTCTAAAATACTGTGTGCCACTTTCCTGCATAGTGATTGCCTATCTCTTGTGTCTGATTCCCCACACCCCCACCACAATCCCTACAGGGACCTTTTTTATTTTTATTGCATAAACCAGCAAATCTAACCCAACTCTTCTGCAAGTGGCTTCCTCTGACCACTCATTTTCTAAGTTACTCTCCTCACTTAGACCTTGCTGTGAGCAAGAAACACCTGCTCTCATACATGCATCTTTCACTGCACCCGGGAACCCCTGGCTTATCTTCCCTCTTTCTGGCAAACTACCCTCCTGGGTCTAAAGTGATGTGTGTAGTGCCAGCTTCACTGAAGTTCCCAGGTTTTTGTTTTCTTGGCTTCCACAGAGCCACCCTTGCCTGTTTTATCTCTCAGTCTGACTATCCTGCTGATGTGTCACTCAGTAGCTCCCCTTCCTTCGAACCCCGTCAGCTATTAGGGCTCTGAAATTCTGTCTTTGTCCTTCCCGTTGCCTATGCTTGACGAACACAGCAATAAGATCCTCTCTGTACATGTGGCTGTCACACTACCTTTACCTCCGGCCCTTGACTGGACACTCGGTGCCTTTGCAGGACAGTTCCCCGGGCACCTGCCAACTGGTGCTGGAGAGAGAGCCTCCTGTCATGCCCATAGCATATGGCTTCTTGGTAACCTAGTGGTTGAGACCCACCCAAGCTCAGCATCGGCCCTGGGTGAATGGAGGACCCGATGAGCCACAGAAAGAGGGCTCTCCAAGGCTATGAGGGGACTGATCCAAGAGGTTTTCGTGGCACTGCTGATGGTGGTGACAAGAATCTGACCTTGAGGGACACAGTCAGAGAGCAGACACGAGCCTGAGGAAGCAAAGCCAGAAATGGCACTGGTGTCGGGAGCTGATGAATGTGTGCTAGGAACCAAGCCATATCCAGAGTGAGACTCCTCCTGGACTTGATGCTGTAAGAGCCAACACATTTCTACTGAGTTTTCTTTCCACCGCTCCCCACTGGAGAGACACTCTTTCACTCGGACTTCTGAGGCAGATCTCTCAGATGGTGTTTTCTTCTACCAACCTGCAACATTAATTCCTTGGTGAGACACGCTCTAGAAAGCAGAACGCTGTTATGGTTAACAAGACATATCCTATGTCCTACAGTGGAACAAGAGTCTGAGGGAGGCTTCTCAGCGTGTTGCTTAATCTTGCGGTAGTGACCAAGCTCTGTAGACATCCAACATGCTATTTAAATGCAATCATGTCGATCTCTAAAATCTTCTGCTACAGGGCAAGGACGTTGAGCATCCCAGATCTCCAGCTAGATTAAGATTGTCTTACGTTAGTATCATCAGCCCTTTATAAGTTTCATTTTTTTTAGCTCTATGGCTTAAACTGTTTTCAGTGGCTTCCCGTTTCTCTCAAGATGGACTTGCAACCCATTTCTTGGCCCACCAGACTGGCAGGATGTACATTCCCTGCTGGTTACTCCCAGTTCCTCCTTGCCAAAGCTTCCCAAACTGTCTTCCCTACCCCCTGAATGTTAGTACTTTGGCCATTTGTTAGGATTTTGAATGAATCAAGCTTGCTTCAACCTTTGATTCAAAATTTCCTCTTCATGGAGATTTTTATCTTCCTATCTTACCTTCTCTCAGAAGAACTACTCCAGACTACCCATCTGTGCATGGAAACATTGTCCCTTTCCCCTGCCATGCTGTTCATCTTTCCCTAAAGAACATGTATCAAACTTTGTGGCTCCAGAGGTACTTGGTTACATAGCTCCTTGTCATACTCACTTTCCACCTCTCACACTAAGAAACCAAAGGGAAACATCACATCTATATGGTTCAACTCATTCAGTACAAGCCCTGGCCCTACAAGATGTTTAATAAATATCTGTCAATGAGTTCATCTTTCACATGGGTTAACTTAATAAATGGTGTCTGACTGGATCCTTTTTTCAGGCTCCAAAAAATCTACCCGGGCCTTACTATCAAGGATTATCACAAAATAACACAGAAACATTAAGCAACAGGCCCAGCATTCTCACCTGATCGCCAATGCCAGAGCAACCCATGCCTGTAAAGAAATCAGCATTTCAACAATGGTCAAACAAAATGACACCAACATCACTGTCCCTGGCAGCCGCGAAGTGGGCACAAACCAGGTGGCCATCAACAGGTGAAAGCATGCCAAAGTGTGGCAGATCCACACAACGGAACCTCCACGGGAATGAGCCCTAACTACACTATGCCAAAGGAAAGAAGTCAGGCCCGAAGGGGACTTGAAAACCCTACTGACAGAAAGCAGATGAGGACCTCCCCACTGGGGACCTGAGCTGGAAATACCAGGAGCACCTTTCCCCCTTACTTCCATGAAGAACTCCCCTATCCTCAAGAAGAAATAAAAGAAAAATAAAGCAGACTAGAGTTTGCTTCCGCTGGGGTCAGGGGCAAGAGGCGGGGAGCATCCGCCTGATGTAGGGTGTCCTTTTTGGAAAAATGAAAATGTCCTGGAAATAAAAGGTGGCAATTGCTGCATTATATTGTGAATGTACCAAATACTACTCAATTATGTATGTTCAAGTGCTCCGTTTTGTGTTAGTAATCTATTACCAGAAAAAAGGGAGGGAGGCATTTGGAAAGTCTCAGAACACATATTGTTTTCAACATCTCCAAAACTAGTCAGCAAATGAATAAAATGTCAAGGAGCAAAGTTAGCCAGTGTTTCCTTGTACCCTGGGTCCCAGGCTATATTTCCGACAGGTATTTTCATTCTAAATACTCGTTTTGGAGTGTCTAGGGGGCAGGAAAAAGTAGTAGAATTGTTTGCAACTCTAAAATTCCGCAGACTAGAGGCTTGGTGTGCCTGGGATTCTGAGGACTTCTGGGGGGGCAACTTCTGGTATGCCCGTGGGTCATTCAGGTTTTGTGATAGATGGGATCACTGTGGGTGGTATACAAATGAACAGCATTTGATTTTAATGCAATTATTTTGGTTTACTTTTCATTACCCGTCTATTGCACTAGTTCTCATTTACGGTGATGGGAACACGTTTAATTTGTTTGCTTGGTTTTACTCCATCCCATCCATCAGCATGCAATCTAATTTCCTCTTATCCTGCATCCACCAATACTAAGATACAGAACAGTTCTCTCGCCCAGTGAGTCTCTCTTGTGCCCTGTTGCCACTTCTGCCTCCCCTGTCCCCACTCCCAGCAGGAATAAAATCCACAAACACAGACACAACACACAGACAACCTCCAAATACATTCCACTAAGACTCAGAGGGCTGCGGTAGAAACCGGCCCTAGATTGGTTTCAAGGGTCAACAGAAATGTTTCAAAAGTAGGTTCCGGTCATGGTTGCACGACTCTGTACATCTTCTAAAAATCAGTGAATTTCCCCCCCCCCCAAATAGGTGAATTTTATGATATGTCCATTTTAGTTACGTGACGTTCCACCCGTTCCACCACCCGCAGTTCTGGGGACAGACCCCCAGACCTCCAGCGTCCCGGGAAAATACTTCACCCCGAGACACACTGCACCGCCAGTCCCTAAGTCCATCGAACAGAACAAGTGGATGAAGAGAAAGCAGTTGAATGCTTCTCTGTCAAAATACACGTGGCTAATGGAAAACGCGTTCATCTAAATAACAGCAAAGGATACAGCTGGTCTGATAAGTTTGGGTTAGAGAAGCTCTGCTAGCCAGGGTGCATGGGTTTAGGGCGCCTCAGTCTGGGGTGTCTGCCTCTGGGTCGGGCAAGCAGAGCCCACTTACTGTGGCGGTGCCGGAGACCGTCTGCGCACTGGTATCCGCGGCGCTCTGCTCCGAGTGCGACTGTGCCGGAGGGTACAGGTTTAACGTGTGCTCTGGGACGGTGGTCTGGCCGGTGTACTCGGGCGCGGGGTGCGGGTGAGGGGCCGTGTATTCCGCGGGGATGCCGTTCTGAGGCGGTGCGAACTGGGCCGAAGCGTAAGGCTGAGCCATCGTGTCAGGGGCGGCCGCTGCTTCCTGATTACCCTGAAAAAGCCAGAGAGGGAGAGAGGGAAAGAAAATAATGAGTGCTTTTCCAGCACGACCTTTCCCTAGAGCCCAGTGACTCCAGTTCCCTTGAACTTTCCAGGCACCTTGAGGCCTAGCCCAAGACCGCCAAGTCCCAGGCAAATTTCCTCAGCTGCCACAGGCCAGGGGTAACCCCCATTTTACAGATGTAGAAATCAAGGCACAGCGCAATGAAGTCTTTCTCCAACTTTTCAGTCTGGTGCTCCAAGCCCAGGAAGTTCTGTGTCCTACTGCGTTGGATTTCTCCTGGGAGTTTCTTACTTTATTTCTGCTTTGGAAGTCGTGAGACTGCAGGTGTCCACAGGAACAGCACGCTTCAGGTGCCAAAGGAGATTAAACTGAATGAATGTGTTCTCAAAAGGAGGGCAAATTCATCCACACATTTGAATTCAATCAATGTTTTATGGAACATGGCTCATATAATGGGATGGGGTGGGTCCTTGTAATGGTGCCCCATCTGTGCCTGGTGTGTGTGTGTGTGTGTGTGTGTGTGTGTGTGTGTGTGTCCCTAGTGCTGCTACAGAGAGGCCAATGGAAATCTGGGGCCTAATTTAGACAAAGATGCTGTTCCTCTGTGACATTCCCTCTTCAAACTTTTCTGCAAAATGTTGGACTTGACTCAGGCCCATGCATCAGTGCCTCTCCCCCTCAAATGCCTGCATTATTATTTTATAAGCACCAATTATTATATAATAGTTCACCCTTCAGTTACAGCCTCAACATGCAGTATGATAGTCAAGTCATAAGAATTACAAAAAAAAGAAACCCACTCTGATTTCAAGTTTCCATTTCAAGAAATCTCTCTCCCTCCACCTCCACCCCCATAACTTTACCACACACTCAGTCATGCACACACACACACACACACACTCAGACGCATGCAGAAGGTAAAAGAAACAGTGCTGTCAATGTGCCACAGTCTCATGAGATAACATTGCATAGTTAGAAAATACAATGCAGGAAGAAGGAGAAGAAAATCCAGCAATTAAGGACACCAAAGAGTAGCCTCTTTCATCATCTGTGGTCAATTAGATGTGACTTTAGCCTTCCTGTAATGATAGGAATGTGGTAATGACAAGACAGCTCAGATCTCCTAAAGAGCTGCCACCAACATTCCAGAGCTGGTTCTGCTAAAGGAACCAATCAGCAGAACAAACATGCTCCTGGGGGCAGACACTGCTTAGAGAGCACCCTTCATTAAAATGTTGAAGTGGACACTTTGAAGAAAACTGAACTTACGCTGAGTTTAAATGCTTTTTACAAGTGAAAACATTCCCATCAGGCTCCTTCTGCTTCCAGACTAAATTTTCCAGACCCTCTGTGCCACGGGAAGAGAGCAGAAACATTTGTTCCTTTCTCTCTCCACAACATTCTGCCATGGCCTCCGAGGTGGGGGAGTCTGTGCGTGCGGAGCCTGTGTGGTTGAACAACGTCACTCCTTGGGAGCCACGGAGGACCTTTGCTAACACCGCAGCTCAGCCTCTACCCAGCTTCTTCTGAGACAACATCCCAGCTTCCCTTGGGGGTGCATTCCTACGCAGCCTACTGCTAACTTCAGTCACGTGACAGTAACCGGCCAGTCACAAGGTTCCACTACTCTCGTCTTGAGGACTCTGGTTCCCGGCCTTTCACTTAGTGATCTTTTAGTGAGCTGGGCCGTCATGACAAGTCCTGGTCCCCCTGAGATTTTCTGCAGCTTTTGGAAAGAATTTTTCTTGCCGCTGTGATTGGCAGCTATAAAAAGAATGCAAGTCTGGAGCTTCCAAGAAATGCTTAAAGAAAAGGACTTGCCTACGGTCCAGACCACAAGCAAGTAGGTGGGATGGAGGATAGAAAGGCACTATCAAATCCCTTGCACATCATCTGAAGTCTGGAATCCAGCTGTACTGAATTAGTACTGTTCCTATTTGCTTTAGTTACACAAGTGAGTAAATGTTCTATTTTCAATAGCCTTATTGAGATAATTAACATAAAGTTGTATATATTTAAAATGTATAACTTGATATTTTGATGTATGTATTCATTATTAAAAGATTGCCACATTTCAGCTAGTTAACTTATCTCTCACCTCTACACAGTTACTCTGTGTGTGTGTGTGTGTGTGTGTGTGGTGAGAAGATTTAATTTAAGATGTATCCTCTTAGCACATTTCAAGTACAAAATATGGTATTTTTAACTATCGTCCTCAAGCTGTATATTAACTCTCCAGAACTTACTCATATTACATAACTGAAATATTTTATCCTTTGTCTTCTTTTATTTAAGCTAATTTTTATGTTACTTACAACCCAAAGGATTTTGACTAATTAAAAAAAGTCATCTACTGTTTCATAACTAAACTACAATCTTTTTCTCTCCCTAGGCTATTCAAGGAGTATGTTCTTATGTGCAGAAATCACAGAGGGAAAAGAATGGAGTAAGCTTATCGGCCCTTGCCCAAGAGGACGGCCTCCTGCTGGAATGTAAGCCTACTGTATGGCAAAGAGATGCCCCTGTTCTCCTGAAGCCGTTGTCCTCGGTGCTGAAAAGGAAGGGGTCCTTCTTGTCAACACCCCATCTTCACACTCTTTCCTTTTTGCTCAGAAAGCCTGCTTACAACCTTCCCTGGAAATCTCTTCTTTTTCAGGTTGTACATCAAGAGATCTATCCTCCAGTGAGCCTTCCTGGACACCTAGATCCAGGTTTACTGCCTTTGTTGGTCCCACACAGCCTGTGGTGGCATCTCACATAGTCCCAAGCACCACCACCACCATCCATTTACTTGTCTGTGAGCTTCTTGAGAACAGGATGCTGGGATGCATTTCCCATTCCATTTCCAGCTCTAGTAGCATGCTGGTTGCAAAATCTAAAGCAGGAAGGTGTGCTAAGCAAATGCACCCTTGAAATATAAGCCCTGAGCTCTTACAGCTGAAGCTGGCAGCAAAAGAAGAAAGGAGGACTTGGCCAATCTGACTCAATGTTTGCTTTTTAAATAAAGTTTTATTGGAACATAACCATGTCTATTTGTTTATATCCTCTCTATAATTACTTTTATGCTACAATGGCAGAGTTGAGCAGTTGTAACAGAGACTACATATCCCATAATCCTCCACTATTTACTCTTCGGATATATGCAAGTTTTTGTCTAATAGTTATGGCAAATAATGTTACATAAGGTGACAGCAGCTAAAAAGTCATCATGGGACAGTCTGGTGGGACGCAAAGCTGAAAATGAAGCCGAGAGAGACAGGAAGGGAATGTAGGCTCCTAAGGAAGAAAGGGTGATTTTAGTCATGGAGATGAGCAACACTATGATGATACAAAGAGCATGTCAGAATTTTGCCTGGAGTTTTCTCCCATCACCAGGTATCTGACTTGTCGCCACACATCCACAGCTACACACTGGCTGCACACTCAGTGGAAGTGGGCTGAGAGGTAAGTCCACTGTGGCCTCAGAATTCTCTGCTCCCTTGGAAAGGCAGCCCCTTCTTGCTGCTGCTCAAAAGACAAGCTGAGTAACATTCTCTTTGACCTTTGTGCTGGTGATACTAGACCTTGTGCTTGTTATCTGACATTCACATAGTATAGCTTGTTTGTTGGCTGA
The DNA here is from genome assembly GCA_004025085.1 of Thryonomys swinderianus. Lineage (NCBI taxonomy): Eukaryota > Metazoa > Chordata > Mammalia > Rodentia > Thryonomyidae > Thryonomys > Thryonomys swinderianus. The sequence goes on along the minus strand of PVIC010000963.1, from coordinate 43,453 downwards.
GAAGGGGCTACTGGAAGTTGAATTCAGGGGCTTTACACAGAGGTACATCCCCAGCGACTTTTCAGTTTTTATTTTGAGACAGGGCCTAACTATGTTGCTATGTTGCCCAGACTAGGCTAAAATTTGTGACACCCCTGTCTCAGTTTTTGACATAGCAAGGATGACAGGTATCAGTCAGCTCATCATCCGTTCTTAAACAAGACTGTCTGTTCCCCAGAGGACATGAGGTAATAACAAGAGAGATGTCTATTACCCACAATCTGGGAAGATGCTCCCGGAATCCAGCAGGGAGAGGTCAGGTATGACGCTGAATACCCTGAGGAGCCTAGAGCACTCCCTTCCCACATAGGGTTATCTACGGGTCCTACACGTGAATAGGGTCAAGCTTCAGAACCCCTGCTCTGTGTACTTTCCATCTTCAATCCCATTTAACTTTGCATCAGAGGGGCTTCAGCCCAGGACCAGGAAATCATGATGGCAGGCCCCAGCTGCCATCTTCTTAGGGAAGTAAGGAAGTGAACCAACATCTGTTTATTCAGGTTCTAGGCATCTCGCATTTGACAGGAGAAACACAGGGTAGGAGGGTTAGTTCCCCAATCCCTCTTCACCACACATAACATGATGCTTCTTATTGTCCAGAAGTCAGATGCAGGAGTATTTGGTGCAAAGATGCCAGAAGGTTGATGCTCTAGATAAGGAAGATAACCCAGGCTTGGCCAGAGGTGGGATGGAACAAGGGAAGCCTCTGGACCATCTCCAGTCTAAGCCCTGGCTTCCAAGTCCTTCAGCTAGAACCCTTATACCTGAAGGTCTGCACTTCATTCTGTACCTGGAGTTCTCCAACAGATGTTGGTGGGACCCCCTCCAGTTACTTATTAACACTGACAGCCCTTCCTGAGAGACCCTAATTAATATTCCCAACATTTGCACTTTAGACTAATTACAGCTAATATTTAATTAAGATCACTATTCTTTCTATGGAATTATTCTTCACCTTCAAATGACTTCAGAGATCTCTTTGTTTCCTCCCCAGTGAAGTACCTAGATTCTTCGCTTGGCTAAAATGTGTTTTCTGGAAAAAATATATCAACAGGAAAGGACACCTTTTTCCCTCCAGTTTAGAGCAAAGCCTGCCCGCCACGGGAACAGGCTCGAGGTTGAAAACTGAAGATAAATTTCTGGAGGTAACAGAGACAAGTACAGTTATTAGGAGCGCTCTGGCTCGACACCCTCTCTTGTGCAGAGCTCTTTGCTTCCTTCTACTTCAGTGCCAACCCACAGGGCCCTAAGTAAACGGAATGATGGCGAAGCGGAGATGTTCACAGAGTCAGGGAGCTTGTGGGTGTCTACCCTCTGCAAGGAGGATAATCCTACTTCACAAGCGGCCCCCACATCACCAAGAGACTGCTGCAGGAGCTGAGCCTGTCGTGTTCAGGGCTAGCACTTTCTTGGGTAGTTGCTAAATACTCAAGGGGTAAGGCAGATGGCAACAGGCCAGGATCACAGGTTTTAAAACTCACCTATTGCTTCCTGCAGCAATACAGAAAAGCTTGAATAAAGAAGATCTATAAGGAAAAATGTAGAAGAAACTTCCTTGTCCTCATATGCCAACCTCTCAGTTCATTAGATGAACTCAAAAAACAGCATGATGATGTGAAACCCCATTATTACCCATGCTGCCCACTGGGAAGCTTTCACCTGGCTACAGAGAGCCAAAGCATTATTAAAATGCAACAAAGTTCGATTCTTTCAAGAGAAGAAAATAGGCATTGCAATTTAAATATTTTAATGAGGTATGAAATAGCCAGAATACTGTTGTTAAGTCAAACACTATAATGTGACTATTTAGCCGTCTGTGTTTGCGTTAAAAAAAAAAAAAATTCCACACCTCTGATTTCCAGAGCACTTCTTTGGCCACAAAACTCCCGCACCCTCAATTTTGTGTCAGAAGTAGGCTCAGGAAATGGAGTTGTCGCAATATCATTTCTCCAGACAACCCTGTCTCCATTCACTGCCCCGAATGGCTTAACAAATAAGTTTTAGAAAACTAATCAGAGGACAAAAGGCGGCAGCTAGTCAGACTTGGCAAAAACATTTTCGCTTAAAAATCGAAGGCAAACCACCACATTTCAGCTGAGAAATACTCCTTAAGTGGCACAGCACAAAACACTCCCCTCTTTTTGGCGAAACTGCCCGGTTTTTCATCGCTACTTAGGTGGGCTGGAAAAGATTCAAGCCTCCGCCTGCATGCACGCCTGGCTGGGTGTGTGATTCTGTGGCCCCCAGTTGGAACAGTGAAACTTCTTGAGTGGCTTTCCTCCTTTCTTGCCCCCAGGATTTCTTTCTTTCTGGTCTCCCTCCTTGCTTTCAAGAGCCTCCCCTGGACCAAACATCCCCTTTATAATGAAGAAATGCCCTGTAATTGTCAGGGGCTAATAAGCCTGCTGATCTCATCAGTCTGCACAGCCAAGGAGAGCAGCTAAGGCGACCCCCTCCCCCAACGGCGCGCTGGAGGAAGAGATCCTTCCGGGGCTCCCTGCAGCTTTCAGTCCTGCTGACAGTTCGGTTTACTTTAGTTTAGGAGCCTGGTCTGATCTACTTCCCTGGCAAGAAATCGCGCATATTCAGAGCAAGCCTCCTGCGCGGATCTGAAATGTGCTAAACTGCATCATGCCCCCGGGGCATTGGAACAAAGAAGAAAACGGCAAAATGACACCATTAACCTGCTGGTTCCACTCCCGGAGCAGAACCCCCTCTCCCCCCACCCGGAAACTCCTCTCCTTTCCCCGGGCGGGACTGAAAGATGCAAACTCTGTATCACACAAACCGCAGACTTCCTGCAAGGAAAGACTTCGCCTCATTCACATCACATCACAACGTCTAGGGAAGAACTAACGGGGGGGGGGGCGGGGGGAGCGGGATTACCTGAGGCACCATCCTGCGTCCTCTCTCCTCCATAAACTCGGCAGCCGCTCTAGTCCCACACCACAGAGCATCTGCCCAGACCCAGCCTCGGTGAGGAGCGAGGCTGTGCGCGCTGGGCCCTGCGAGGAAGATCTGGGGGTTGGAGGCGGGGGAGCCGAGGCCGCCCGGCTGACCTCCCCCTCAACATCTGACTGCTCCCCAAACCAGCCCCAGATGGGACCTTCTGCCAGGGAGCCCTGGCCCATCAATCACGGCTCGCTCCTCCTCCGGCTCCTGCTCTTCGTTTCAGAGAGCACCACTGAGCACATGATTATTTAGCGGAGGGAAAACACTCGCGCACGCGTGCACACACACACACACACACACACACACACACACACACGGCGCTGGGCTACATTAATAGCTGTTTTAAAAAACATTAGAAATGCTATTCTGTGCATCCCCCGGAGCTGGAAATTTTCATTACTAAACTAAATATATAGTATGCAAAGTTATGAAATCCACTGGGGGGGGCGTCTTCCTACTATTTTACTTATTTATTATATATTTTTTTAGGAGAGGACTGTGTGGAGGTAGCACAGGAAGAGAAGGGAGGGAGGAAAGCGCAGAGGTGGGGAGATGGCCATAGGTGAATTAAAAGAAATAAATTCTGCGACACCATCCGAGAGGATGATATGTGAGCAAAGCTGTGTAGTTGATCGTAAATTGGTCTTAAAATCCTGTAAGCGATGATTAAATGGAAGATTGTGAAGTCCAGCCCCTTGGTAGACTGGCTGGGCGACATTTGACAACAGCAGCCACACTGGGGGCTCTAGCATTTGCTTCTGCCTAACGGAGAACATGAAGAATGAATTAATAGAATTATTTGGAGGATCAAAGTAAAAACCAGATTGCAGTAAAGGAAACACACTCAGGCCAGGGTCCTTGTATGCATCAAATAAATGGATTCCTTCCCTCCCTTTCAGTGAGATAGATACAAAGGGAAATCCAGAACCGTCTTTGCCTGGTCCAAGTCAAAGTCAAGTGTGGAGCAAGGATTCATTCCAGGAATCCGCACATGACCATAAAATCCCAGTGATGCGAAACACTAGGAAGAAAAAGTACAGAGGTCTTGCTTTTTTTCCTTCAACTTTTATCTCTTCCTAGCTCATTGTTTTCCCTTCTCTCCCAATGAAGAAAGATCAAGTCTCCTGCAGAAACTTTCCCCAATGAAAATGAGACCCAGCATCCAGACACGAGCAGTCCTTTTATATGAAGCTGTACGTACACTGTTCTTTCTTTATTATTAAAACAACAAATAGAGGCAAATATCAAAATAAGTTCAGTCTCTATTTGCCGATGTCTTTCTTGCTCATCGAGGGAGAGGTTTCAAAGGTCCCAGGCACCTGGCAAGGTTCCAGGACAGATGCATAGAGAGGAGCCTTCCCGTTAGAAAGAGAGAAACCTTCCTAGACTGCAGGGATGGGATGGGCTTTCTGAAGTGATTCAACCTGTCCTGAAATGAAGTCAGAGAGAAGGAGGGAAGAACCAAAGAGACTGCTGGGAGGAAGCCATCATTCCAGGGAGCCCCCACCATACATTTTCATCTCCATTTATAGCCTGGAAATAATTCCAATGCGACAAGGTAGTCAAGGTTAGAAGCTTCAGCCGTTCGGGTTCTCTAAAGGCAGATGCTAGCTTCTGAAGCGCTGGATCCAGAGAACCAAGGGCCTCCCCCTCCAGGCTCAGCTCAGCAAGTGGGCACAGTGCCACATTCAAGAATCAAGAGCTCCTGGTCCTCACAGTAAGTGCGAGGTCCAATTTTTGCATTCTGACCTGGGAAGGGTGAACAAGGCCCAGACAGACAGGATCCTTTGTGAAGAGCACTGGTGTTCCAGTGAACAATGATGAGAATACAAAGAAATAACCAACCAGACAAAACTACCTATGTACAGAAGAGGCTCTGAGAAACAGTCAGCTATGCAAGAGGACGTTATTCCTTTATCCATGGAAGAGGACACTGATCCTTCACGACTAGTTACTTGGAGCTTAAAAAAAAAAGCGCTTATCCAATATTTAAGACCATTATATTATCCCAGAATCTCAGTGTGCTTTTCAACCTGCCATGTCCCCTCTAAGGCTGTAAAACCCATGTAGCAAGTCATCACACTAAGACTCTACCCCACATGGGAAAAAATAAGATAGTGTTTTTTAATGAAATATTCATCTGAGGAAATTGATAGGTAATGCAAAGTCTATTATGGATTGTGCCTGAAATAAATGAAAGAAAAAAATAGGGTGGGTGATTTCTAAGCTTTTTTTAAAAACCATCTAACCTTGTATTTACTTCATATCCTACTATTGGACTCTAACATGGCCAAGTCAAGAACATACTGAGGGGACTATTAGCAAGTCATCCAATTACCCTGTACCCCAGTTTCCTTATTCACAGAATATAAATAGTGATGCATATTCTTCTTGCCAAAGATTCTCATGAATCTTTAGGGAGAAACCTTGTAAGAATGTTCTTACTACATAGCCCTTAAGCACACATGTCTCATCATGTGTGGGAACAAAATTGGCTCCCTCCAGTTCTGCACCAGCAGAACGGAGCAGGACATGAGCAAGGTTGAACCCTCACCTGCTATACATCAACACTGTCATTCTAACAACCCCTATGACACAGATGAGAAAGTTGAGGAGTTAAGCGAATGGGAAAATAGCCCTCAGTATACAGGAACTAATACATTAGTAAGTGGAAGAACCAAAATTGTCACCTAATCAATCTTGCTGGAGAAGACCTGTTACCAAACCCGTACTCAGGGAAAGAAGGCATGGTAATGGTGGTGATAGCCATGATGATGGTGTTGCCATTGATGGCAAAAGGCATTATCTTGTGCACCTGTTACGGCTTATACTGTCTGTAGATGTGCTCCCAAAGCCTCATACACTCATAAAAAGGGCTTTTGGAAGTGAGTGCCTCATGGGTGTGCTATGGGTTAGTCCACTGATATACTTAGTATAGTTCTGGTTTTAGGTGTATGTAATAGACTTATTAAAGAAGGAAGCCCCGCCCTGGGTTTGGGTGTAACCAATCAGTAAGGTTGTGGCCTGGATGAGATAAAGAGGAAAGGGCGGAAAAAAAAAAAAAGCAGTTTTCTCTTCATTCTGCTGGCCACACTATGAATGCTCCTGGCCCCGTCCCTCTGCTGTACTATCCTGGGGCCAAATGATAGACCAAAACTTATACAGACTGTGAACTAAAATAAACTTTTTCTCCTTTAATTTGTGAGTGTTGAGTATTTTGTCCTACCAAGGAGAAAGAAGTAAAGACAATACCAGTTACTGGTCTAAGCAGCGAGGACGCCAAACTCAAAAACTCTTCCTATGGAATCATATTTGACAGAGTTCAGTGTCACAAATGTTATTTTCTTTCCAAGAGAGGTGCGCTTACTTGGGCACATTCATGAAACTAGAGCCAAATCTGTCCATCTCCTACGTTCTATTTTTCTTTCCTTCGCAACATTGAGGACTGAATCCAGGACCTTCACACTACATCCTCAAACCTTATTTTTTTTCACTTTTTTTTGTATTGAGTTTATTGGTATATTATAGGTATACATTATGATCTCACTCATCACTGAGAATTTGTTTCTATACAAATTCTTGATTCTAATTTTTTTCCCATTCCCTTGTGGTCTCCTCAGGTCCTCCACCCACTATATACATAAACTTTGTTTCTATTTTTTCTTTTTGCCAACAAATATTTTTTTTCCCTTCTTTGCTTTCCTCTGCTCCCAGAGGAAAGTTCCCCTTTCCTTTTACACCTTTTCTTTCTATTTCACAATACCTACTATACATTCTGGATCTCATTTACACCTTCAGTTTCTCACACTAGAGAAATAATACAGTATTTTCACACCTGTGTCTTATTTATCTCACTCATGAGTATGGCCTTGAGGTGCACTCACTTACCTATAAATGTCTCAAGTTTATCTTTGTAGCTTCATCATACTCCAGTACATACAAAAAAACACATCTTACTTATCCACACAATAATTAATGGGGTTCTGGACTGTTTCTAAAACTTAGCTATTATAAACTATGTTGCGATAAACATGGGTGCACATGTATCACTGTGATATGATTCTTTCATTCATTCTTTCATGGATATATCATTCTTTCATGGATATATCAAGCAGGGAAATAGTAGGGTCAAATGGGACCTCTAATCCTAGTCTTTTGAGGCATCTCCACACTGATTTCCACAGTGGTTGCACCAGCCTACACTCCCACCAACAGCGGAGAAGAGTTCCTTTTGCCCCACACGAATTCCCCTCGCCAAAACTGGTTGATTTCTCCACAGCAGCTATTCTTTCCTGTGATCTTCCTGCCACAGTCTCAGACTAAAGGGATTACAATTATGTGCCACCACACCCATTTACTACATTCTACATTCTTAAGGAGTTGATGATTGATTCCAATGTGACCTTATGCAGATGTACATAGACCTTAGTCCCCTAATTACGCTAGCTTATGGGAAAACACCTCTTATAGAAAGAACTCTGAAGCCGCCCTGAGACCAGGATTCACAACAAACAGCAAAGGCAACAATAATCCTATGAAAGCAATATTTCAATTTTGATTCCTGGCCTTTACTAGGAAGCTCAGAGAGGATAACAATAGCCTTTTGAATGTCTGACAGGTACCAGCTGGCCACAGGGACACAGTCATATGACACGGGCATGGGGGGCAGGCTCATAATGACCAGGGGTATCAAAAGAATGCTCCATCCTTATTCTCCATTCAAAGTTATAGAAGGCAGTGGAGATGTGGTTTTCCCCGACTCCTTACAGTTAGTAACAATCAAATAGAGCACTTTATACAAGCCTGGAACCCAGGTAGGGTTACTTTTGAGGGATACTTTCAAAGAGAAATGTCCTTGTCTCTGAAAGAAATCAGCAGCCCCTGGAACAAGCAGCAGGCACTTTTAGAAAACAGGTTTTCTAGTCTTGCTCTTTCTTTTTTCCCAGGGCCTCAAGGGATCCTGTCTTGTCTTTGAAAAACCTCTTCAAATTTGACATCATATACACATTTCAGTATCTGTCTGAATTTGACTGTAAACTTCGTGGGCACAGGGGTCTTCTCTGTTTGTTTCCTTGTAGGTTTTTATCATAGTCACATAAAGCTGCTAAGCATCTGATAGGTGTACACATGCACACACACACACAGGTGCATACAAAACCATTCCAGATGTAGACATTAAAACTGAATCCTGAATACATTCCTCACTTGTGTTGAGACAGTTCAGTACTTACACAGTTCCTTAGGACACCGAGAGCAAGGTCAAAACCCTCAACTCTCGCTTACCACTGAGGAACAAAGAGTCCCCATCACAACATCTCATCTGTGTACTGCAGGATTTCTCACTGGCAAGTCACACCGCACAGGGTTCTCCTGTCTGTATGTGAAATAGCTGCTCCTGCCTGGTGAGTGCCTGTTCTGAAGACATGGAACAGTTCCAGGCACTCCCTGAGGTCTTCTTGGCCACTACCGTCTGTCTTCAGTCCCTTCCTACGTGTTACCTGACTGCACCTGCACAGCCACTCCATGAATATGCTTAGTTTTTAGTACAGTCCCTTCATAGCCACAGAGGGCTAAGGTTTAAAGGAATGAAGCGAAAGATTCAGACTCAAACCCAAGACTTCCTCTGGAGCTGAGGTCCTCTCTGTTATCTGTGACTGGACTCTTGCTGTGCCAAGATAATGGCTGGTGGGAGAAAAAAGGTGGTGGGAGAAAAACATTTCAGCTAAGAATTTTTTTTTTTGGTGGTACTGGGGATCGAACTCAGGCCCTTGTGCAGCCAAGGTTGGCGTGGTACCACTTGAGCTAAATCCCCAGCTCAGCCAAGAATGTTTCTGAGACGTTTGGACAAATCTCCAAAGTGTCTTAGGCAAAACTGGAAGTGACCATAAAGGCAGAGGATCTTGTTCCTGCCTTTCTAAGATCCAAAGCCTGGGTGGATTAATACTAGTGATGCTGTTTCTAATAACAGTTTGATAATAATACATTAGAGAGGCTCTAACCACCTGCCTGCCATTGTCCTAAATATTTTAAAAATATAACTCCCTCAGTGCAGAGCAAGTGCACACAACCTCCGTCATCCCCATGGTGCGGGTGCAGACATCTTCACTCCGTACACGAGAGGCTCTGAGAGACCAGGCAAATTATGAAGGTCACCCGAAAGGTATGTAATAAAATTCGCACCGATTCAATACTGATCGCTTAACCTAGTCTCCTACCCACGAGTGTATTGTACTTTTTGTTTTCAGATAATTATAGCTCCAAAGAAGCTTGCAGAAAATTAAAATATGGAGAAAGTTGTGCGTAATCCTCCACCATCCTTCCCCAGTGGGCCATCTTTCCCATCACTGTGACATGCTGTCAACATCAGGAATGGACTCTGTGTGATCGACGTGTTAAATTGCTGTGAATATTCTAAAAAATCATGGCACAGAAAGTTTGGCCACCAAGGGTATTTTGCCACAGAAAGCACCCTATCATCACCAATGCCATCCATCCCAGCGTGACAGCCAGGGCTGCGGACCACAGCACAGCCACGTTTGTGCAGACGGAAGGACAGATAAATGGTAGAAAATCAAAATGTGCCAATAAACATTGCAAATACTGTTTTCTTACAGGTGGGAGCAGGCAAATGTATTTTAAATTATCCAGTAAAGATTCTTTCCTTCTTGGATACAGAGGAGGTCTCAATCCTAAGTAGACTTTCACAGTTCATCTCTCTTCTTCACCAGCCCACATGTTCCAAAAGAAAGCCAAACAAAAAAAGCCTTCACTGCTACCACCAGAGTAACACCAGTGTCTAACTCACTTTCAAAATGAATTTAAGTGTCTTCCATTGCTTGAATGCTACTGCATTTACTCACATCCACAAAGGAAAAACCACAGAGTCTATCATATTAAATACCTTTGCTTACACCCCACCCTGCAGATGTGATGTAGGATAATATTGCTGTGTTACCAATTCCATCAAATCCCACCCAGAGGATTCTCCACCACCTTCTAAGTGGGAAATGGTTAGGTTTGGTAGGCGCAGGCTTTCTTTGGAAGAAAGGTGGTTACTATACATACAAACCAAGCACCGTGGGAGCCAGCAGTTCCACGGTGGTTGCTGCTGACTAAAGAACTCCACTGAAGGTGTCACCAAGAGTCTGTTACCAAATTTGGAAAACTGAGAAGACTAAGTCACACTGCTTCAAATAAAATCATACATTCTCCCCTCTGGGGGATGAGGTTACAGATAAGGAAATATTCTACCAAAGGGAGAGGTGAACATTCTGGACCTAATTCCAAGCAAGGCATAGATACCATTCTCTCAGAACCATTTCTTTTTAGCTGAAATTATCAAGTCTTCTTCTTCCTATCAGCTCCTTCTAAAATCCAGATACCTAAACACTGAATAAAAAATCACATGGCTTTGAAGACACAACATATTTTAGACTCAGCAAATGCCTGCCAACCCAACATTACGATGAATTTACAGAACCAAAAATTTGAGTATTTTTAACAGTCCAATTTCTTCACATGGGAATCATAGGCCTCTCACAAGATGATGATAAGCTCCTTAGGGGCAATGCTTGTATGTATGTTTCACCTTTCTCTCTTTGTCTTCTGCAATTCATAATCAAATATTTGACATGATAACTATCTGTTGCCTGGCCTTCATCTCCCTTGTAGAAAGATGTCTGATCTGGTTACCATCACAGACAGAGATGATAAAATATGACCTTGTCTTGCATTGTGTGTTGCATAAGTTTTAGCCTCTCATAGTTTGCCAACTGGAAAAAAGGCTGTCATAAAATGAATAATAGTCAAACTCAGAAGAAATGAAATTAAGAGAGACTGCCAGCAAGCAGGAACAGTGAACTATTCAAAGGGGCAAGAGCATGATAGTCCAATTGTTTCGCACCTGAGTACTGAGAGTCTTCTAGATAGCACGCGCTAGGTTAGGTCTGGGGACTACAGCGGTCACCTCTCTAGCTGCAGGCTGGCCAGAGCCACCAGGTCTTACAGTATAATTGGCCATGTGTCATGAGAGCAGAAATATGAGGCACTGAAGGGTTGATCAAGAATGACTTTTCAGAACTGATATCTAAACTGAGAACTGATGAGTGAAGAGGAAATAGTCTAGTGATAGAACATAGGTTGGCAAAACAATATATAATCCAAGGGTTAATGAAAGAGAAAGTATGTCATACCTCAAGTGGCAGAATTAATGAAAAAAATATAAAGGAACAATGAAGACACTTACTGGGTCTCAGGATCCATGAAAAACATGATTCAATTGGAGTCTTGTAGACTGTTGTGTCGGAAGTCTCTCATGCCTGAGATCCACACCTGTCTTAGAGAATGCCATGTGCACTGGAGTACTATTGTGGTTAAATACAACAATGATATATGCCAGGGTTCAGCTGGTCAAGGGAAGAAAGGAAAAGCAAGAGGAGAAAGGAAGGCAATACAATTATGGCATTTTTTTCAAGCAATTCAAAGGCTAGAAAAAGAAATAAATGCAAGAAACCACTGGTCAGTTTAAGTAAGTAGGACAAAAGATCAGTATCACCTCACTCACCATCATCACAATAGCTCAGCTAGACAGAGGACACAAATAACTGGGGGCATTTCCACATCTTCTCTCTTGAGCCTCACATTCAGTACCAGAAGGCAGGTGGAATGGGAATCATACCCATTTAACAGAAGAGGAAGCGAGGTGCAGGCACCTCACTAGCATCCCCTGGTTCAAATGATTTGTAAATATCAAGATATGAACTCTAGATTTATTTCTATTCACCAAACTGCCTCCTACATTCTTCGCTCATTTGGACACCACATGTCTAGCAGTAGTTGTGCGATACACTTCTTGATTTCTTCTGTTTCTGTCTCATAAGCTTTGACATGCAGATAAATAAAACTGGGTGTGGCCCTTGTGACACGTGAAACACAAAATGACCAGGGCTCTCATCAGTACAAAGGAGTGACAACATACTGTTGGCTTTAACAAATGCAGCAACTAACCATAGCATTCCAGGACTGAAGTTCTCACTATTTTTTCAAATATGTTGAGACTGAGACCAAAGAGCTCCATCCTCGCCACAAAAGGCCAAGTTCTCTAGCTGATTCCAACCCAACATAAGGATTTCTGAATCATTACATCATTCAGTATATCATTTGAGACTGGGGAACCCCAAACTCTTTATGTACATTTAATCAATGTATAAAATTTTGGTAGTAAAGATGTGTAGTCTAAGAACATCTGTGTAAATGCTGAGTTGAGCAAACAGCGCTGTTTGGAATAGAGTATGTCTCCAATGACTTTACAAATAACATGGGGGGGGGGGTCCAAGGAAGTTTATGCAATGTTAGAAATACAGAAAAGTCTGCTTTATTGGTACATAAGCAGAAAATGGCACAGCAGTGTGCAAATTTGTTCAGATACTAATGTGCAGAAGTCTGGCCAAATAATCACGTGCAATGTAAGACATTTCAGTTCATTTGTTTAATAAGTCTGAGGCAGAGATAGCTCAAAACTGAGGCTGGTAGAAGATAAATTAGGTTAGTTCAAAAGCTGTCCCTGAACAACCTTAATATAATCGTGGTTGCATTCATGTAATTTTACAGACTGTAACTATCTTTTGGCAGGGTCCATTCTCTCTTCTGACTGGTTTTCCTTGTATGACTCTCACATGTCTCCTTCAGACTCGATGGACTATTCTTGGGACCATGCGTCTGACTTAAATATATGAAGCTTCTACTATTATAGGTTCAACTTGTTTCAACTCCAATTTAAATTGAGAAATTCTAGCCCTCAGTGTCTCAGAATCTGACCTTCTTTGGAGGAAGTAGAAGAGCACTGGATGTCATTAGTTAAAAAGAGTTCATACCTGAGTAAGGGTGGGAAGCTCTAATCTAACACACCTGGGTGTTGAAAGAGGAGAAACTTTGGTGTAGATCTGCACATGAAGGAAAAGCTACATTAAGATGATGGCAGAGGTTAAAGTGATCCTTCTCCTCCAGGCCAGGGCATGTCACAGATTGCCAGAAAACCAGCAGAGGCTAGGAGAGAGGCATAGGAGAGGTTCCACTACGATTCTCAGAAGGATCCAGCCTTGCCCACACCTTTGTCTTAGGCATCTGGCCTTCAGAGCAGTGTGAAATCAACTTTCATCATTGAAACCACCTAATCTGTGATTTTTTGTTACCATTGCTGAACAAACTCATACCTACTGTGTACCACATGTTGCTGAGACAAGTCACTCTACCTTGTGGGCACTGAAGTCCCACGAAGGAAATAAAGCAGCCAAGTAACTCAGTCAAAGGAGCTGCAAAATATTATCTTTTTATTCTCCTGTGTCCTCTTATGAGGAGACAGTTGAGGTTGCATGGGTCATTTTCACATAATTGCATTGCTGTCTCTGAAGTAGATTTTGTATTTCTGGTTTTGAGAATTTGAGATCTGTTCCAGCAATGTGGCTTCATTCATTTTACCACTGTAGCAATCATCACTTGTGCACGTTTGGTGTGCAGGGGGAAAGTGAATGATCTAAAGTGAGGTGCCAATCCAGTGGTGGTGGCACACACTTGTAAGGACAGTTCTTTGGAGGCTGAGGCAGGAGGCTTACATTATGTTCCTTTTTCTTTTTCTTTTTTTGGTTTCATTTCTTTAATTAGTACTGGAAAGTCATACTCAGGTCTTTGCTTATGTTAGGCAAGTATTGTACCTCTAAGCTGTACTTCTGTCCCTCACTATATTTCCATCGAAATATGACAGCCGAAGTCACTGGTTTTGATGTAACAGAGTTGGGAATGAGTACACAGTCATACTGGCTGTCAGATCAGGAGAGCTGACCCTAAAATCACACTGCTCCAGTCTGAAGCCTCTGCTCCTTTATAGTAGCAAGTGACCTTTCAGGCACAAAGGTGACCATCTTTAGAGAAGTCCTCCTGGCGAGGCATCTGGTGCAAGGACGCCTGCTTTCCACCACATTCCACCTTTTTCTGTCTTAAAATGACTTGCTTTTCTTGACCCTTTCTGTGTAACTGCAGATCAACCCTGAGACAGCCTTCACAGAAGGCTGCTTCAGAGCAGAACGTAACTTTCATTTGACCAAATCCGACAAAGCTCCCAAGGCTCCGAGAATCTGTCTAAAGTGCCTATTTGGGGACAAGAGAGGTAAAAGGCTTTTAAAAGCTTGTTTTAACTCTGTGTGAAATCAACTGACTAATATTTATACTGGGCAGCTTTCTGAAAAGATGAAATAAACTCTCTACAAATAGCCTACAGAGCTCAGCCATTCACTGTGTGTGAGGTCAGGGAAGAACCCTTGAACACGCTCCAGTATGCAGGACGCTTAAGGCATCTGCAGATATTCTGAGCTACATCTTGCTCTGCAAGGTTATCCATCGGACTGGATCAGAAAGAAACTAGTTCTGTTTTTAAAATCTCTCACAGATACATGGTAGGATGTCTAGCATCTCTCCAACCATTCATCCATTCACCCAGTTAATATATATTTCTCAACTATTTTAGGCACCAAAAGATGTACAGAGGATATTTTTATCTTCTGTGCTGACCTCTGGTAGGCTTAGAATAAGCATTTGTTTTTGCATTAATATAAAACACACTCAGAAATGAGGAAACAGCTCTTGTTCAAACAGAGATTCAACTCCTTAGAGATGCAGGAATGCAGGGAAATCAATGATCAAAACAAGTGTCATAGATTTTGTAAGTGCAAATATTATGGAGGCAGAGAGGCAGGGCCATGTTGAGTGATGAAAGGCACGGGATGCTTCTTTGAAGATGTAATAGTGGATATGAATCTTATAGGGAGGTTTGGGTGGTTGAGGCAGAAATCTGAGGAAGAAGAAAGTCATGGAAGGTATCTCTGGAGGGGGGTTGAAGAAAACAGCATAGATGGTGGGACCAGTGTCTATGGATGGTGGGGACTGGTAGAATATAAGGTTGAGGGCATATGAAAAAAATCAGGAAAAGTAACAGACCATAGTTTGGATTTGCTATGTTAAGGAATGGGCATTCATTGAAGAGTTTCAGCCATGAAAATAGCAAGGATTTGTGTTTTAGGGAAATCTCTCTGGTGCCAAAAGCCTAATGATTTGAAGATAGAAAAGGTACACCAAAGAGGGAAAGGAAAGATGACTGCAAACATCCAGAGGGAAGGCACAGCAGGAGTGGGGATGGACTGGGCCAGCGGAACAGGGGCACGCTCTCCAGGGTTTTATTTGCATCAGGAAGGGTATTCATAACTAATCTCAAGTTCTTTCGATCTGTCCTCTGTGCAGGTAAAATACTCACTGATCTAAAAAATTTTATTTCAATAAAACACCAGCATTTTTCTTTAAAAGAAAATGCATTTTGGAACAATTACATGAAATACAGAGACACTAAAAATTTTTATATTTTTTTGTTTTTTTGAAATGAGGTAACATCATGAATTGTACCAGGTTGGTATTGAACTCATAGGTTCAAACCTGGCTATGACTTTACAGTAGTAATTAAAGAAATGAAACAAACAAAAAAGAAAAAGTAAAGAAAAGAAAAGAAAAAAGCAAACATAATGCCTCGAGCTTCTAAGTAGCTGGGTCTCTGTAGATAGGTACCATCACAGCTGCTACCTAATTTTTTCTAAGAACATCGAAGAAATCAAATAAAAACAAAGATGGCTTTTATCAAGCGTGACACTATTATACACATATGTACTAGCAAGACAAGCCCTGTTATGGACATTAAATGTAAACAAGCACATAGGTACCTTCTGTGGGTGGGAGATAGAAAATTATACTGATGATGATGATGATTATAATCACATTCTCTCATGACGTCTGTTATCCCTCAAATGACCTGCAAGTGTCAACCCACTGAATCTTCACATGGCCTAAGTTGGCTGTCACTATAGGTATTTAAAGTGTGAGGGAACCAGGGCTCAGAAGAGAAGGAAGGCTTCTCTCCTGATGAGTACTAGAGCTGGAACATTTACCTAGCCTGGCATATTCCTGCTGCTCAGCGTGCTGTAGGAATTGCCTGGGATATTCCTTTATCTGGCCTCCCCTCTGTGTGGAATAGATTCTTATTCAGAATCTAGGGCTTCAAAAGGAAGTATATGAAGAGATTCTGCCGATGCTCCAAGAAATTATTTCAGTTCTTTGAGAAGACAAGGTGGGAATAAAGAAGATGACAAGGTTCTCTATGTCAAGGAGCAGAGAGAGTGGGAAGGGGCAGCTTCTGCCAGGTTCTAGGGTGCGAGTCACCTGCAAAGCAGAAGATCTACCACTCAGACAGGGCTTTGCCTCTTACCAGACACATGATCTAAAGTAAGGCGCATACCCTGCTCGTGCCTTGGTATCTGTCTAGTAAAATGGAGATGTGAATTGCAGAGTTTTCACTGAGTTACTTGTATAATAAATTAAGTAATACACATAAGTTTCTTATCACTATTTTGCACATGAAATGGGCATTCCAATACATCTGCATTATAATAATCATGAAAGAGATGCTATTATAGTTGTTACTGTTATTTCAAAGAGAAATGCCTTGTGTGACAGTGTATGGAGAGGAAAGGAAAATTTTCCAGAGAAAACAACCCATCAAAGCTCAGCCTGGGAGGAAATGAGCAGGATGAGGGAGCAGAGACTAAGTTTGACTCATCACACCCACGATCACACAGAGGGCTTGGAAAATAACATACTAGCCCCCAGTGGCAGGGAGGGCAGACATGTTCTCCCTCAACTGTGCCTTCAGGATCATTGGAATAAGCCTTGGTTCTGATTCACCTCAAATCATTTCACAGGATGTTTACCAGCATCTGTAGCAATGCTGGTATCCTGTGGACACGGTGCTTAAAATCACAGTTTGAGTTGACAACCACTCGGACCCAAAATATCAGAAAGCATTTCAGATTATTTCTTCACACCTTATGTAGCAGGGCCCAGTTGGTGCTATTGCTAACTCATGGCAGACTATGTAAGTCTGCATTCACCAGTCTCAGAGACTATTCATGGCCCCTTGTGAGTATTGCAAATAAAGAAATTGGCACTATGAGTTAAGTTCTCCAGATACCTAAGGCATTACCGTAGCTCCCTATTGGAGAAGGCAAAATTGTAAGAATCCAAACGGAAAGTGAGAATCTCGTGAGATGATGAGACCATGAATGATACCATTTTCCTGTTGTTGCTATAAAAAATTACCACCAATGCGGTGGTTCACAATAACATGAAATTCTTTCCTTTAGAGTTCAGGAAGTCAGAATTCCAAACACTGTTTCAGCAACGTACCTTGAAAGTGTCACAAAGACTGATTCTTTTTTTTTGGTTGGTTTTTGTTTGTTTGTTTGTTGAGACAGGGTCTCACTTTGTAGTTCAGGCTGGCCCTCAGCTCACTATGGAGCCCAGGTAAGCCTCGAACTCAGCAATCCTTCTGCCTCTGCCTCCCAAGTGCTGGGATTACAGGTGTGAGCCACCACACCCGGCACTGTGGTATGTGGTAGTGATTGCTGGTGGGCGTGAGTCACCACACCCAGCACTGTATGTGGTTACCAGGATCAAACTCAGGACCTTGTGCTTGCAAGGCAGGCACCGGAACCACTGAGCTAAATCTCCAGCCCAAGACTGATTCATTTTTGAAGGCTCTAAAGAGGTTCTCTCTCTCTCTTTCTCTCTCTCTCTCTCTCTCTCTCTCTCTCTCTCTCTCTCTCTCTCTCTATATATATATATATATATATATATATATTTTTTTTTTTTTTTTTTTTTTTTTTTTTTTTTTTTTTTTTTTTTTTTTTTTTTTTTTTTTTTTTTTTTTTTTTTTTTTTTTTTTTTTTTTTTTTTTTTTTTTTTACAGCTTCTAGTAGCTTCCAAATCTGATGCCTTCTGGTCCCTTTCTGTAACTTCTAAAAGCAGCGCCTTCTCTGCCATTGTCCTTATGGCCTCCGGCTGTCACTGGGATTCTGACACTCTGTCTCTCTGTGAGTACTGCTGAGAGGACACTGGCCCGATTAGGTAATGCAGAACATTCTCTCCATTTCGATATCCTTATGTCAAGCACCTCTGCCTAAAGGAAGTTCTCCAAGTTCTAGTGATGAAGATGTGGGTATTCCGGAGACCATGTCTGAGTCTATTATAATGATAATATTCCAGAGAAACACTGGGTCAAGAGCACTTTCTGGGATGTTAAAACATCATCTATCTGATACAGTAACTCTTAAGGTGTAGCCACCAAACACATCCTTGGATGGTAGATAATGTGCCTGGGAACTGAACTTCCATTTTATTGTTTTCATCTACGTACATGTCCATGCATGGATGTGACATAGGACAGAGCAGGTGACTGCTCCCATTATGTCACCAGTAGCACCTACAGCCCTGGTAAACAAAAGCAGAGAATGACTACAAAGTACCTGATCCTCTGTCACACAGCCCTTGCAGGAAAATCATGTGTTACATTGTTTTCTACATTTACTAAGGTAGGAAAATGGTTTCCAGGAGACCCTGGTGTATGCTCAGCACCAAGGTCAAAATCACACAGAGGGCCCTGCTTGGATTTTATTGTTAATTTGTATTCCTCCCACTTGAGTTTTTATAATGTGCTGACTGATAGATGAATCCCACAAAATTTAAGTTTAGGTCAGCTCGATGATGTTGTGAATGACAAATGCAGAATGCATACCAAATCATGCTAAGGGTGATAAGTTTCTTACAGGGCCTTTCCATTGTTAAGCACGGTAAATTCCTTGATGAAAACTGAGCTGGCTCCGTGGTGTACAAGCCTGGGATGCAGGGTTCAGACATTGCAAAAGTGAGAACTGCAAACTGAGTGAAGTTGTCTTAACTCAGGAGTTAGTAACATAGATCATATTCTTCCATATTCAGGATTACAAACAAGTCACTAGGGCGGTGGCGTGAGGATTTGCCGGATATAGAATTTTGGTCAGAAAAATACTGAGTTACTGAAGTTCAAATTCTTCCTAAACTTTGTGTTACATTAGACATGATATGATTCCATGTCTTATTTAAAACTGAGTGGAAAAGAACACCACCCCATAATAGCTGTGGTTGACTACTGCGGAGAGGGGAGAAGTCTTCAGTGGACCATGGACCCAAATGTCACATTATCTGTTTAGATTAAGAAGTCTAACAGAGGCATACTAGTTTTCCATAAAGTAAAGTGAGAGAGAGTGGGACAGAGACAGACAGTGGAGAGAGACAGAGACAGACAGGGAGAGACAGAACAGAGACAGAAAGACTGACACAGAGAGACAAAGAGAGGAAGAGAGACAGAGACAGAAAAAAAAATAATTAGAGAGAAAGAGACCCAAAAACCTGACTCTAGCCCTAAGATCATGAAAGAAGAATAACAGAATCTCTTTTCAAAGAAATTCTGAAAACCAGCAAATCCACATCACCGGCCCAGCTAGGGTTAAGGTGTGTCTGGCCCAGACTTCAAGGTTGTATCTGTCCGCTTATGGCAGAGGCACATCCCTCCAGTGGCAGCTGGATCTCAAAGCAACACCTAAGGAGAGCTCTGAGCTAGGATCTCAAATCGAGCAAGAGCAAGGTGAAAAGCGAAGGATTCAGAGCCAACCAGAGGTCAACCAGAGGTCGTAGGAGGAGTGCTGAGGTGGACGGAAAGATGGGTGTTGTATCACAAGGAAGCGAAGGTGGGTTGGTAGGTGGTTTAAGAAGTAGTTTCAGAAAATAAAAAGAAAAAAGGGAAAAACATTCCCAATTTATATAGTCTAGCACAACTAGCCAGCTGAAGATTTACTTCAAGGCCATTTTAGTAGGAGCAAGTGAGTAGTGGGCAGTGCAGTCCAAGTCTTTGCCTTCCCAGAATTCCCAGTTGATGGCTCTTTAAAGCAATGACAACTTTTAGATTTTTTTCCTGAAGTGTGCACTAATCAAGATACTGCTCAGTCAGATGTCAGCACACACATTAATCTTAGCACTCTGGAAGGCTGAGACAGGAGGATCTCAGGTTTGAACACCTTAAACCTTGTCACAAAATTTTAAAAAATGGGGGGTAGGGGTGGAGTTCAGTGCAAAGGTCCCCAGTGGAATCCCTAATGCTACAAAGAATTCTCAGCATTCATTTATCGGGCTATCACAAGCAAATAAGGTACCAAAGCAGTCTAACTTCTTAAAATGGCAAAGATGTTCTACCTTCAGAGCAAAACAACGCAACAGTAAAAGGAGATACTGCTTCTGCAGGAAGGTGGGCTTTGGTTTACAACAGCCCCGCTGAGTGAGACATAGTAAGTTTGGTTCTCCGAGGTTAGAAGGTGATGTACAATTTGAGGTTGACCAAAGGCTGCTCTTATATCTACCTTCTATCAGACCTGCGCTGATGAAATGGTATAGGCCATAGTCCGTGAGTCATAGTCCCTTCCCCACAGTAGAATATGCTAACCCAAATCAATTTGATAGTTGAGAAGAATAAGCTTTACTTACTTCACAGGGATTTTATCTTATCTATGTTGGACTCAACACTTCCACTGAGAAAGCAGCCTGGTTGGCTAAAGAACTTGAATTCCACATAGTGACACCAGCGTCACAGACTGATCTACTCTGGGGACTGGCTGCATGTTTCAGGACAGACTCTGAAAACCTCAGCTCCTCAGAGATAGAAGCTGGTGTAAACCTGGGCCTGACAGAGCAGAGCTAGCAGCTCCAAGACCAGAAACTGGGTAATTATTGTCACCAGTGTCAGAGCTCTTGAGTGATACGTGGAGTCATTCTTTTCACAGTAACAGGAAAAGCATCTGCCTTGAAGAAGGAGAAAAAGTCAGTTTGGCTATTTCTTCCAACTTATTTTGCTCAAAAGACTGATAGAACTTTGGCAGCTTCCTGTATTGAGAAGTCAGCCCTTTGGTCACACGGGGAAGATATTCACTCCATATGGTCAGGATGCAGAACTAAAGGGGAGGAGAAAAGAGAAATCTGGGGAGACACAAACCTGCCATCTCACCCTCCTAGAAGAAGCATTTAGAAGAGAAAGCAGAAAAGATCCATGATTTCTCTCTTTAAATTGGGAGCAGAGACACGCACTTTACCTTTTGAAACCACTCTACATGCATCACGAAAAGGCAGAAATAAAACCGTGTATTAGTGAGCTACGGCGGTAACTACAGATGCTATGTGTAATTCTCTCTCTGTTTCTCAGTCTGCTCATCTCCAAAATGGGGACAGTGACAGTCTCCACTAGAAAGGATTATTTTGCATATTAAAAGGTGTTAAGTATGTATTGTGTTCATTAGCAGGGGCTCGGGAGATTATGAGATCACAAGTGTTCACTCCTAAAGGCATAATTGCTCAATGGCTGTCAAATACAATCTCAGGCCCTTCCAGGATGTAGTAGATACTTACTCAGATGTACCTTCTGTATTAGTTAAATAGTAATGCTGCTGAATTAAAAAAAAAGTGTCAGCTGTAGCCTCCCTAGTGTTATTTTATGGAGCATCCTTGGAAAGGCAAAAGGACACTTGGCAAGACAGGAAAGACAGAGGCAGGTTAAGTGGGAGATCCCTACCGGGTGAGGAGAACAGAGGCAGAGACATACACTGATCTGGACAGATGAAGCCTTCAAGATTCACAGGTTTTATAAAGATACCTGCAGTGGCACATAGATACTTATGCACATACATACATATAGACAGGTAGATCTGTGGACAGACACATGGACAGGCATGTGTATAGATGGATAGAAGCTTACACACATACAGATAGGTACATGGATACACAGAGGCTCACATATATAGATGTGGACAAACTGAAATAGATGTAGATAGCTATGTGGGCGGGTAGGTAAGTAGATGTTTGCAACATACATATAGATACAGATACATAGTAGTAGGTGGATGGACAGATGCTTACAGCTGGATGGATAGACTGACAGATGCTAGCACATATACACACAAATAGATACGTAGATAGATATGCAGATAAGCAGGTACGTAGGCAGACGGGTAGATAGAAACTTACACACATAGATCTGGATTCATACATACACACATACATGGCTAGGTGGGTAGATGGACTGGTAGATAAATATATGCATCAATGTACATATACACTGGCATAGACTTCTTTTATCTATCTACCCATCTACCTGTCTTACTACTTACTAAAGACGAGAAAGGAAGAGGAGAAAACATCAGGCGGAGAGAGAGGAGCTACCGAGCTGTCCTTTCACGGCCCAGGGCTCCATCACACCAAGCACATGCGGAGGAGCCTGCGGGACTCAGCATGCAGCCGATGAAGATGTAAGGGGCACCGGCTCATCAATCACAATCACGCAGGGACACAGGAGCGAGGCAAGAGGATTAGTGCTCCAGCCTGCTCAGGTCTCTCCCCTCGAACAACTCCTCTTTAATTAAACATCCCCTCCGGTGCTCTCCTTTGCGGAGGACCCCCTCCTCTCGCAAGGCTGGCTTCTTGTAATCTGGGCTCCAGAGTTAATTAGAAAAGTGGCCCTGCAAAAAGAAATCCATTCCAAGGGTAGGAATCCCCGAACAGAAATTTTAAGATGCTGGTAATAAAGATTTGCTTTTCTCTGGAATTGAGATTGACTGTTAAATGGCCTTCATTAAGTGACAGCTTTTTTTTTTTTTTTTTTCTACCCAGGGCCTCTCCAGTAAAGCTATGCTGGATCTTCCTGAAGAGGTTGTTTGGTTCTTGAAGTGTTAAGTGAGAAGCTACTTTAATAAGCTGTGACCGGATTCCTCAGGAGGATGTGTCTGTACAGATGGGCCAGGGACATGTGTGTATGTGTGTACAGGTGTGCTTGTATGCACGGTGTTTGGTGTGGGTGTGTGTTTTCACATGCATGTGAACAAAGAGGGATTCTTGTGCACTGCTTGCTGTTTTGCATGGAAAAAGGTGAACAAGACAGAGATGGCTGGTGAGACTCTTAAAGCACTGAAAGAGATTCTCACTGTGGGGAATGTTGAGCCATTCAATTCACTTATTCGACCAATATTTATTGTTCCCCTATTTCACACCAAGTAACATTCTCTGTGCTGAGCATAGAGCAAGACAAATTCCTCAACTGCACGGGAGTGCATTTTCCTGTAGGAGACAGGAAACTGACATAGAAATGCACCAACATAAAATACAATGACCTATAATGGTGTGAGAACTAGGGATGGAGCTAGAGAGTGATACAGGCTGAAACAAAGCAGTCCAGAAGCAAAAAGCCCTGTGGACAGCATGGGAAAAATCATTTAGGCACAGGGAGCTACCAGTGCAAATGTCATGAAGTAGGTTGTGTGTGTGAAATGACCGAAAGGAGGCAAAGTGATAGAACAAAGAGAGCCGGGGAGAGAAAGGCCTCAGCGCCAGGGCCTTCGGTCCAGCATGGCTTGTTCTCGAGAAACAAGCTTGTGTCTCCATCCAGCTCCCCTGGGCTTTAGCTCCACGGGTTGTCTCTTAGCAGGAGAGTCTGCTGGGGCATGACAGTTCCTGTATATCAGGCCTGTCCGCCACTGTCCTGGACCATCTGATGTGAGCTAGGCATCATCCATGCCGAGAACTTCACCTACATTTCCCAGATCATCCTCTCCAGTGGGTTGCCATCAGCAAGCCAGTGGAGAGGCCAAGCTGATGTAAGGTGAACTGGGTCAACACAATGCTTTATACAAAAGGAGAGAACCACAAGGATCTCTAGACAGTGCAGTGAAGCTGGGACCCTATCGAGTGACATCATGGAGCAGAAATCTATAAAGCATCAGAGAAATCCCATCAGCTTTATTAGCTGTGCTGTTGCTACCACCTACCTGGACCATAGCAGTGAGAAGCACCCTTGACCAATATGTAAATGAACGCTTGTGGTTGTGTTGTAATGAAAGTTAATATTAAAAAGTAGGTGTTAGCCCAGATTTGTCCCATTGGCTAATACTTGCTACTGAGAATCTGTGACTCAAAAGCCAAATTAGGGGATTCACAAGTGATATCCAAGGCTTTTAATATTCAGACAGGGAAGAGTTGGAGGAAATATATGCACATGTATGTATATGCACATGTATGTGTGTATATGTGTGTGAATATTAACTACTTAGACACATTCTTGCATAGGCAAAATCCCATTAGAAATCTTTGCTTATAATCTCCAGTGGTGGGTTTGGGGGAGGGAGGAGCTCCTGTCTGGGGGTTGAGTGCTGCTTTACCTCAAGACAAAGGCCAATGCTCAGTTCATTCACCTCATTCCCTGTCATTTTCTAAAACTAAAAAAAGCATGTGTAGGAGGAGGTTACAGCATCTAGTTGGATTGAAGCAAAACCTATTAAGCATGTTAATCCATTTGTAATTCAGCAAGATGGAAATGCAAGCACAAAGCAAACGGTAGAAGGCAATGAAATGTCTTCCACAAAGGTACAGGCAAAAATGTGCAACAAGGAAAAATGCTGAAGAATCACAGTATGGTCTACCTTGAACATGGCAGGGGAACACAACACATGAATATGCATGTGTATGTCAGATACAGCAGTGTTTATACTTGTGGAGCAAATTTCACATGTCAGTGAACATGCGTGTCCTAAACCATATACAGCAGGTGGAAATGCTTGCCTGTGTGAGCGATGTACTGTCTATCTGTAGAAGGGAAGGTCTGTCATTAAAACAAGACAGGTTAATACTAGGAAAGCCAAGGCCTCATACATATTTTGATGTACAAAACATAAAGATGTAACTCATTTGTAGAAACCCAGAGGATATCTCACTCCTCCATACTTTTGAATAAGCTGGGGCCTATGGGTGGGGACAAATCTCTTCCTAACTATCCTGATACTGACAATTTCCTCCTTCTGAGTCCAAAGGAGGCCATTAAATCTGACAAAACATGGGCCAGAGAGTCGCAAGCCTGGATAAAAACTAAAAGGACACCTGGGAGGAATTAAAAAAAAAAAACCACCAAACACTGTACTGCTGATGAGAGTAAGATGTAGCACAGTCACTCTGGCAAAGATTATAGCAGTGTCTGACAGTGTTAAACCCAGATTTACCATGACCCACAGCGAGTCCACTGAAAAGGATTTACCCATGAAACACAAAAACACAACCACATAAAGACATATGTGAAAATTCAATTGCACTCAAAACAGCCCCATACTAAAGACAGACTCCCATTAACTGATGAGCAGATAAACACACTGTGGTGTGTACCTCCCTGCAGAACACAATTCAATAATTAAAAAAATGTTAGTGTGAAGCAGAGGGAAATATAGGAAAATGACCACGGTATAGGTTCACCGTTGTGAAACTCAAAGCAACAGACAGAGAAAGGAGGTTGGCAGCTGCTTAAAGTTGGAGATGGGAGCAGAACAGACTAAAGATGAAAATAAAGAAATTTTGAGGATGATGAAACTGTCCTGAAGGTTGCAAGACTGTATACAATTACCACAAAGTTAACCTGTGCACCTAAGCGGATGAATTTAATTGTATGTACGGAGTATTTAAAACACCTGATGTGTCATCTCCACTATAAACTAGTTCAAGTGAAATTTCTCTAAATGAGTGGTTCTTTCATTATTTCTAGGCCCATTTTTTTTACCTTCTATATATACCCACATGGCCCTAATAACTTGTTTCCCTGGGATGTTGGACTTAGACCCAACACTAGAAAACCAATGTTCAAAACATCAATGCTTGTCACTCAGTAAAACAGTGAAGAAAGACTTCTCATTCATCACAGTAAGATCATGCCCTTCCTGTGTCCTCAGCCTGCCTCTCTTGGAGGTACATATGCAGAGGACAATGGTAGGATCTCAGGGAGAGGCTTGGTGTTAAGGATTCAGAACAGAGTATCATATACGATAGGTTGAGTAGGTGCAAGAGACTATGCTGAGAACTTGTCCAAGACTTTTGTTTCAGCAGGACACACAGTATTTTCCCCTTACCACAGATGAGGGATAAACAGAAAGCAATTTGCTCTTCAGTATTCTGAGTATGTTGAGGCCTTGTAGGTGGGAACAAGTCTCTTCCTCACTATCCTGATACTAACAACACCTTCCTCCTTCTGAGAATCCAAATGTACCCAATAGATCAGACAAAACCTACGCTCACATGTTCGGTAAGGCTGGACGGAGATGCAAGATGAGGTGAAGCCAGTGCTCTTTATCACTGCTGCAACTATTGTCATCTCATTAGTCTCTCATGGCATCCAGGAGGGGCCAAAATAGTTCACAAGGCCATTTGCAAAGACTCAGAGGGACTGGCCCATGCATGCTGGGCATTACTTCTGGAAGCACAGCATAACCACGTCCTATAGGAGGGACTCGACTGTCACCTCAGGACAGGATATACAAGAATAGCATCTTTGAGTTCGGGAGTAGCTTCTTTCCCAAGCACTGTGGTTTCATCCTGAGGGTCTGGGGTCATGACCTGGGAGAATTATGTATAGAGACAAGCACATTGTCAGATCTCACATCCAAGTCCAGGCTTTTTGTCAACTCTTAATGAAGGAGATGATTGCAGAGAACAGCTGTCCCTCTCTTGATTCTTGTTTTGGCAACAGATAAGCCCACCTCCTGAACATGGTGTTCGGGATTTGGGGACAGAACATCCTGAGCTTGTGGGAGGCTTCATTTGCATAGAGATGGGTAGGCAGGGGCTTATCCCAGCACAGCCAGGAGCATCAGCAAACACACCCAGGAGGGAAAATTCCTTCTTTCATCCCTCAGAGTTCCAGCCCCGAGGGGGGCCTCTCCCCATCAAGAGGATCCTATCACATCTCCTCCTCCAGGGTCTCTAGTAAAACAGGCCTAGAGTTTGTGTCCCCACAACAGCCACCCTAATCAAACCCCAGGTGACTGACAGGAGGAGAAAGAAGAACAACACTAGAAGATGACTTTTCAGGTAAAGAGATGAACTGGGGGGGTTGTAGCAGGGGTTGAGGAGACACCAGAAGAACAAGAGGGCCAAAGCCACAGCTGGCCTTGCTCGCCCTGAAGCTGGCAATCCCCATCAGCCACGTGCGCTGCACCAAGCTCCCTGGGCGTCCGTCCTCTCTCACCTCCACAGTGGGGCCGCGAGCCCCGTGTAACACACCTCACGATGATCACTGAGACATCACCGAGCTTCTTCTGTGAGGCAGCGGGATGGGCAGGGCATCTGGCCTCGCCTCTGTACACCTGAGATGATGTAACTCCGCAACATGACAGGAGAGATACTGTAAAACGCTCCTGCGATTCCTACACACTGGGCAGGCATGTTGCTGTCAGGACCTTCGCGAGCCCTTGCTATGTGGAGACACCACACCAGCTGTCTAGCAGGTGCCGGTTCTGATACTATCCAGAGCAGACTTAGAGGCTTCCTGTAAGGAGTAACAAACGACTTTCAACGGGAGAGGTGGGCACTGCTGTTCTGTGGCTAATTTGTTTCAGGATCTTAATGGCCCCTGGCTGCTGGAGGGGCCAGTGAACTTCTAAAATAGACTAACATCGAGCAAGATCAAGTTTAAAGGTACGAAAGCCTCCTGCTAACTCACAAGAATGGCATGACAGCACCATCAAGATGTTCCAGAAAAGTCTGTATCATTTTAAAAGTATCTAGATAATTTAGCAGTAATTTATAGCTAGCATCACTGCTAATTTATAGCTAGTATCACAGTCTTAGAAAAATACCTGTAGAAATACCTGCTGGTCTACATATTGTGCAGATAAATGGCTTACATCATCTACGAGACTATGAATACCCTTAAGACGAGGGGCAAACCTTCCTAGTTTCACATCATATCTCCAACTCTTTGAGTCCTTGTTATGTACCATTTTACAGTCCAATTTCGAATCTGGACTCTTTTGCGGAGTGTGTAGCACTATGCCCATTCTTCGCAGGAGCGAGACCGAGGTTCAGAGGGAAGTAAAGTGCCTAGATGACCCAAGGGATGAAGGGCAGAGCGAGGATTAAAACCCAAGATGTTTTGTCTCAGGAGACAGGAAATCTTTGCCTGTATCACTCCACTCACGGCCCTGAGGGCTTTGGAGACATGAGGACTCCCGAGTCCTCCTGTTCCTTCCTCCCAGAATTCCCCACTGGCTTCCCCTCTTTCCTCTCAGAGCGACGAGCCCCAGGAGGACAACTCGTATCCAAGAGGCTGCTGCAATTCCCAGCGGCTTTCTGCTTCCTCCGTAAAAGTGCCAAGACCCAGCAGATCATTAATTATGACTCCTCACAAATGGTTTCCCACAGCCCTCGCAGGCATGCCTGTGCCCTCGGAGGGCGGGGGCTGGAGGATTCTCCGCAGCAGGGAGAGTAGCCTTCGCTTCCCTGCCTCCCTGCGCGCTCAGTTCTCGGCTCTGCTCAAGCGGCACCAAGGCCTCCGGGCAGGAGAGGATCCGCCGCTGAAAACGATTCTGTGTTTGCAGCAGGGAGGGGGAGGGAAACAGGGCTGGCGGCTTTCAAGAAGTAAATAGCACAGGATGAAGGAGAAAAGGGCTGGTGATAATTAGGGCAGAGAACTAATATTCCTATTGTGTTAATTTTCCCCAGTGCGTGATTGCATTCACTTTGTCATTTGTGGAAATGGGATAAATATTTGCTGAACCCATATTAGGTACTAGTCATTATCTCTCTGAATCCTCTACTAGGCAAAAGGATAGTATAACTAGTGTCAGCTTACATACAGGGAAACCGAGGCCAATTGCCTACACCGGAAGAAGACAGGATTTAAGAGCCCTCCTGCTCCAAATTCCTTGCTCCATCTACGAGCGCCATTGGGTCACAAGACTCAGGTGTAGCAGAGATGGAGAAGATTAGTATCCTCACTTGAACCCCTGAAAACCAAAACTCAGGAAACTTGCATGGTTCTTGCAAGATGCACAGCTTTAATGTGTGGTCAAAGAATGAAGAGATTGCATCTTTCCTGAATAACAGGATCACAAATCGCTTAAATGGATACCGAAAGCAAAATGCAGGTGTGCACTGAGCAGCTGCGGGTTCACTGGAGGAATGACGCAGGGGCCATCACTTGTGGTACGTCCCCGCTGCACCTGCAGCTTCCGTGTGAACTCAGAGATGACTGTTGATGCAAACAGGGTGAAGGGGACCCGAGACTGAACCCAAGTTTAAGCACGAAATGTCTACCGTGTGAGTCCATTCCCGGGGTGGGGGCTCCTGGGACGCTGTGCAGCAGAACTCTGTTCAAACTCCAGCACGCTGACTGCTGAAGCCACCATGGCGCCAGAGAGCCGGGAGCTTGTGTGCTAGCCCAGGCCACATATGGGGGGGAAGAAGCAGAGAGCTGCGTTCTCTCACCTCCCAGGGGGGTTGGCTGCACAGTTTTCTTTTTTACGCCTTGGCCTACCTCCCGCCTTTGCACACAGAGAAAAGGCTCCCGTCACTCTTTCCTACATAGACAAGGGCTCTTGGGACAAGGAAGGCCTGAAGAAGGGGCAAATGCTGTGGAGTTAAATATCTGAGTTTGAAGCAATTTTTTCCACACTTACTTCGTGCACACACACATGTTGGGGGGGGGTTGTCCAAATCACTTCATTCTCCTGACTTAGAAGTAAAGGTAAATTCTTCTATTATCCCATTGTGGCTCTGAGGTTTACATGGGTGGATACAAGAGAAGAGGCTGACCCGATGTTTGGCTTGACGTAGAAGCCAGGCGAATGGTGGTGTCGATTACCTTTACTCACTACACCAGCAAGTTAGTGTGTGTAGACTTGTAAGGGGCTACTTCAAGGTCTCGGTTCCAGGAATGGAGACCAAGCCTAAATATCTCTGGCAAGTAGAGGGGACTCACTTATTTACAAGCAGAACACAAACCCATACAACACTGATGAAATACTGCACTAACATACAGAAAGACAAATTTTACTCACCTGTAGGAAAATGAGTGCACTTCAAGATCATCATGTGAAGTGAAATAGATCAGACACCCAAGCTTAAATGTTTGTCACAGAGGAGGAATCACTTAACATCTGAGCCTGTGTGTCTGATGTAGGAAGGAGCTCAAATTATAGACTTACAAGTGAAAGTCAAACTTTCAATTATGACAAGTCCACAAGTTCAGACAGTGCAGATCAAAACAATAAACACCACCAATGGTTAAATGTCTTTGTTGGGCTCTGCTACAAACTCTGAGAAAACCTGTAACCTCACCCCTGCATTTTCCAAAGATTTTTCTCTGACCCCTGTGTCGATTTTTTCACATCCCTTCTTCCCTACTGCATCACTCCTGGAAGGAAAGGAAAAGGTCACACTTGCGGGGGATGATCCTGCCTCCAATTCCACCTTGAAGTCTGAGGCTGGTCTCCAGGGCCCAAAGAATTAAAACCAGTGCAGTGAACTTGACTTGCATGTAGTTACTGCCACTGTAATAAGGTGAGAGCGGCTTGGGGCTCCCAGGAACATGGAACTCAGGCCTTGCCATATGGAGCCAGACTGGAATCTGTCAAGTTCACTTAACAGGTTTTCTCTTTGGGGAGCCAGCCAGGCAATCACGTTCAGGGGGCAGGAGGGAGAGGGAAGGAATGTGGGCAGCAAAGGGCTGTTGAAATATTGAAGCTCATGCCGATACAAAGCCAGATGCACAACGACACCCCCCACACACACACGCACACACACCAGTAAACACTCTTCACAGAGGCCCGAGCTGCAGCCAAACTACTGACAATGATTTAGGGCTGTTTGGGGACAAGAACCGAAATAGCTAGCACGAAATACATGGATTTCAAGAAGTAATAAGTGTGTTTCTCATCGTTGGAGGATGAACCACATTTGCATCGACATCTTATTTCTGCCCCAAACAACCCAAGAGATAGATATTCCAATTTTAGCATCCTCGAGAATGCCATGTTTTGGTGGTTCCTTTGTGATCCTTATGTGTGATAGATCTTAAGAACAAAACACCACGTGAAAAAGGCAGAGATTTGGGGAAGGAGAATAAAGGCACTAGCTGTGAGGAGGGTGAGAGCACTGTTCCTGCCTGACAGCAAGCGCTGGATACTGTTTCCGGCAAGTAATAGGAATTCTGGGACTCCACACCAATGCAATTCTACTGT
Organism: Thryonomys swinderianus; assembly: GCA_004025085.1. NCBI lineage: Eukaryota > Metazoa > Chordata > Mammalia > Rodentia > Thryonomyidae > Thryonomys > Thryonomys swinderianus. Next base: position 12,467 of record PVIC010000963.1, on the reverse strand, counting down.
GATAAATGGGTGTGTGTGTGTGTGTGGGGGGGTGTTGAGGGCATCTCTGCAGAGCTTTGGGGAAAAAAAGCCAGAATTGAAAATGTAATCTCCCTTTCATACTTTTTGCTGATATTCAGCATAAAAGCGGCACTAGCCCATGGCCAGCCAAATTCAATGCAATTTATATGCAGCCTGGTATATCTTCGTGGGGATTTTGTTGGGGGGCCAAATCCTGCTCACCTCCTCGTGCCTCCATGCTACAGATGTGTGGGTGAGCAGAGCCATGCTTCCTAGGGGTATTTCTGGGAAATGGAGTGAGGGATTTCATTTGGTACAGTTTATAGAGTGTGCCCCACAGGTGACATCGCTGGGCACAGCTGGGTATCCTTACTGATCACTTGGAGAGGAGGAAGACTTCTTTTTCAGAAGACTCCTTACTGACCTTCTTTAGTCCTCCAGAGGAAGTGACAAAACCAACTCCTATGTATTGTGGGAGCCACAGCGGTGACATTTAATTCTGTGAAAATGACCAACGTTTTTAAGGGTTCTACATGTGTCCAACACTTTTTAAAGAGGGTGACATTCTCCGAGTCTCTCAAGAAAAGAAAGTGCTAAGAAGACTGGTTAGAACAACTGATTTTGACTGAGGGAATGGGAATTCAAATTCCAATACTCTGGCCCTCCCACCTCTCCTACCATCTCTGACATTGCAGCTGCCTCTCTGATGTGCTCTACTCAATTTCCGTGATACGCTAAGTACTCAGTATATGCTACTTCATAATCCTAAGAGCCACGGCCCATGTGTGCAGACATTAATGTATTGCAGGTACTCTGGGAGCTGCTCTAATGCTGTCAAATCAGTTAATTCTCATTTTCAATCGGGGAAACGGAGTTCCACATACATTCGATAACATTTTCAGTGTCACTCAGGAGGCTAGAGAGCAAAACCAGGATTGTAACCAAGGTCTCTGGTTCTATAAACATGGCTTTAGCCCATCTCCCTAGAAAAATGCTCATCTAGGTGCGTCTTCTGAACCTGCACTGGAACCGAGATGACACACTCCACCCTTGTGTTTGAGTAATTTTCCTCTCGAATTTACACGTATCAACAGAAAATGGCAGGAAAGAACAAAGACACCCTCTGAGTCTCCACATGAAACACAATGTCAAGAGGGAGCCAGATCATCCGTCATCTCCTTGGTTTCCTGAACAGCCTCTCTCTGATATAGACACCTGGACCTTGTGGAAACCATGTGTAGTCTAATCTTGGGACATGCAAAAGCCACAGGGGTGAGTGGAGGTTCCCTGGTGCTGCTTAGAACAACACAGCACTCATATTGGATGAATGTATGATAGGATGTGGATAAGTGGATTTGATTAACTAAAGGGCACTTACAGAAAAAAAGGATACACTGGGCCAGATTAACAGGACCTCAGGATAAATGATTTATATTCGCCATCTTGTGTTATCTACACCAGACATCCAGGAGTCCATTTGTAAAAAACATGCCCATTTTACAGAAGGTAAAATTAAGTATTGGAAAGTTGAAGTGTTAAACACATATTCAGAAATCACATAAGTAATGAGGGGTGGAGCCAGTGAGTCTAAAGCCAGGCCCCTTAATAGTGAGCTGTTCTCCAGGTCCCTAGGGAACTGTCAAATCTCATTAAGTTTGTCTAAGTGGAGAACCCTTCATTAATTTTAAAGCAATACAGGCATGAATAGATAGGCTTCACAGTGAAGCTGAAGAGCACTAGGGAATCCAAAAATATGAGCAAAGGCCATTTGTTGAATAGTTACAGTAGGAGAATGTCTATTTTTAATGAAAAGATAACATTGATTTCTAACTAATAACCCAGTTACTTGGCAGTTAATAGAAGTTTCCAAAGGGGTTTAAGAGGGCTGGAAAAGACTGAGAGCGCTGGATTGTGCTGGGGCAACTGGCACGTCCCCTGCAATCAGTGTCACTTACTTACACAGGGATCATTTGGGAAGAAAGCAACTGTGAGACAGCACAAATGTTCCCACCCCATTCCCATAGGCCTATGGCAGGGACAGGGGGAGGGGGAAGGGAAAGAAGAGCAGGAGGGGACCCTAGTAAGAAATTAACCTTGGGGTGTACCTCCCCTCCACCTCTCCCCCCCCATCAAATTCAGCCACATACAACACAAAAGGGTATTATTCACTCAACCATAATTTGTGAAACCAAAGAGGAGAGAATCATGTCCATCAAGAATCCCTATGTTCCAGATCCTTCCTTAAAATATCTTCTTTGATTCATTTTTTTTTCAGATCAACCCTTAAGCAAAGATACTCTTCTCCCCACCAACGATGACAAATGTGGGTTCAGTAGAGTTAATCATTCCTCCAAATCACACAGCTAATAAAAGGCATCAGTGAATCTGAGTATCTTTTCAAACCTCTAAGTCTATAGGATATTTATACTGCACTTTTTCTAGTTAAAGCCACACAGACTTAAAAGAAGTGTCATTATTTTAAGGGTTCATCTTATCGCTGTATTTTTTATTAAATAAACACTTCAAAACAGTTATTATTTCCTGTGTTACTTTTCAGTTCATTTTTTGTCATGGAGGTGAGGAAACCTGGGGCCTTCTGCATGGTAGGCAAACCATCGAGACCCGCCCCCCGACTCTTGACACTTTGATGTTGAATGAAACAATTTCCCCATTGCCCTGGATTTCCTTTCAATGGACTGTGACCACATTCTACTATTTCTGTGTGTGCGTATGTGTGAATTGACTCTCTGTGGACAAACACACAGCAACTGTAGTAGTGGTGCCTCCAGGGAGAGGGTCTGAATTGCTGGGAGAGAAGAGGAAGGAGGCATTTCACACTAAAGCCGATACTGCCAAGAGGGTACTACTGTCAATTGAAAGTTTATGAAGCTTGCATATAATCCTGCCATCAAAGGACTGTACATTTAGACAGAAACACTGAAATTTGGTAGTGTCATCTGTCTTTTATCCTGAGGAAGAACAGAGACACATACTGCTATCAACATCTGTGTCCGTGTGTATATCTATCCCCGTATCCATACCCACCTATCTCTGTATCTCTGCTCAACTCTACACTCACATCTATATACGCCCATCTCCTATTTGATCTCTCCTTGTCTCCCACTGCACTATGAAGAAAAAGAAGAAATCATAAACATGGTACATGCTCTTTGAATTTTTTTATGTCAAATATCAGGCAGGATATGTTGAAGGAGCAGTTAAGTCATGTTAAACATATTTTCAACTCTTTTCACCAATTCAACTCTTTTTGCCCATTTTCCTAGCGCTGTCTCACTTGAGCACTGGGAAAGATGCAGCCCCAGACTCCCTCCTGTCAGCTTCTTCAGCCTACACTGAACGGGGCTGACATTTGACCCGAGGAAGCAGGAAATGCCATGGAATTGGGGCATGCCAAACCAGTGACACTTCTTCCCAGCATTAGTGACAGCCAAGCTGCAGGTCAGACCCTAGAGCTCCCAGACAGCAGAGAATCACACATCACTCTTAAGGGAAGGAGACTGGAGGTCTTAACCTCTCCTGTCTCTTCTACTTTAAATACATCCAGTGAGGGCAAGAAAATGGACAGAACTTCAAATCACATCTGAGTTCTGCATCCCTGGATTCTCCCTTTTCTGATCTAATGCACATAGCTCATGAGTAAAGGAACCATTTTGCCCCCTTTCAGAATCTATTTGAAATTAGGAAATATCATGACTCATTCCTTGAAAGGCCCTAGTAATGCTCAGGAGAAAACTGGATTATAAGTTCCAACCTTATGTTTTTTAACCAGGGTGGCTTATGATAGCTGGCAGCATTGAAAATGACTCACAACAACATATACTTGTTTAGATTTGGGGGAAGGACCTAGTGCAACATCTATTAACATGTAAAAAGTGCTTTTAATCATGTAATTCTCCTTCAAATAGTTAATGTCACTGATGATGTCTCTGGTCCACGGATGGACAGAATCTCACCAAAAAGAGTGTGGCAGATGGAGACCCACCAATTTTAAGAAGATTCTCCCAGGAGTGAGTGTAAATATGTAAGGCGTAGTTACTGTGTGTGTGTGTGTGTGTGCATGTGTGTGCGTGTGTGTGTGTAGAAACTAGTTGGGGAGAACTTTTGTAATTTTCATTGTATCTCTTCCTCTCCACTATACATTAACTATTTATGTACTGTTTTTAAATGTGAGAACTGAAAGGGGTCTATCCTGGCCAAGGAAGATATTTACTCATTCATTTTACTTAGGAAAGCATTGAGGAAAATTATTTTTAATTAAAAATACATAAAGCAAAATGTATTTCCCAGTCCTGTCCCTGGCACTGCTCTTGCTTTGTGGTCTACATAGTTCAGTGTGCACTCTGCTTATTCTGGACTCTTACAATTACATGTTCACCCATTAAGTTCAGCAGTTGGAATTAAATCCTGGTCCTGAGGAATTGGCTTAGGTTCACCCTCTGCACCTCATCATCTCTTTATTCATCTGTCTACTCATCTGCAATGTATCCATCCATCCATCCACTCACCCATCCTCCTAGTTCCTCACTTCATACACATGACGATCACTTGCAGTAAGCCAGGCACTATTACATTGCAGAGAGACAGTGGCGAACGCCTTATAGTCACAGCACCTGTACTTAAGAGTTGAGAGTGTGGGGTGAAAGACAGACTCCCTGAGAAGTAAATGACAGGTAGAGCCAATCAGGATCTAAAGCACTCGGCCTGGCTGGACTGTGGTTCCAAAACTTCTCATTCCTGGTCAGGCCATTTGGTTGACCCTTGTTAACTTCCCGATCCTTGAGACCCACCAACAAAAAGGATTTGCTTATGGTGCTTGCAGAAATAAGAGGGGAAAACCAGGCAATCTTTTTATATTTCTGCTTAGGGAACTGGTCCAATACCATTCACTACAGTTGATAACAATGTGTCTTTGGAACAGTTTAAAATATTTTGCATGCATCACTGATAACTCTGCCAGCAAACAAGTTCCTTAGATTCCTAAATGACTCATATGGGACCTACATCAGACATGGAGGCAAAAGCTCTCACACCCCAAAGTTCCACACATACTAATGTTAATAACTCAACAGAGAAATAGAAGGAGCAAGAAGACTCCAATGTGTTATTTGCAGGTTGTCATATAAAAAAAACTATTCAAGTGACTCGAAAATACGCAGTGTAGAGTGTGCAGGTAGCAGCATGAATTTATCTCCCTAACAGCTTGACACAGTGTCAACAATCTAATCGGGCTATACGCAGGGGAGAAGAATTTATTGTTTTAATTTTAATCTAAAGCACAACTCTATTTCTTGATAAGATGCCAGAGTATCCTCTCTTTGGGGTGTTCCCAATGGTAGAGGTCAGGCGGGTGGGCAGAAAGGAGCTTGCTCATTGTCTCTCTCCCTTTGTGGTGCTTTTGATCCTGTGCACCAGGCAATTTTGCTGTGGAGATTTAATCCCAGGGTTTTCGTACACAGCTTGTTACCTTCTTGCCAGCTCAACCAAGTTCTGTGATGCTCGCTTATTTGCAAGCAGTTAAGCTGATTCGTTCTCAGAAGCTCAGCAGCTAACAAGCCAGAATTAGGCATTTTCCTCCTGCTTCACTTGCTGTGAATGTATTGGATTCAGCTAAAGGTTTTCCCTCGTCACAATAACCTGTTATCTAAAATGGACAAATTATGGACACACCAACTCAAGTTCAATGACTGGAGTTCTTGGACTGAATCCGATCAGGCTCATTACTTTGGCTACAGATTGAGCTCTCTGGAGACAAAGGCAGATTCTCCAGAGACTAGAGTCATACAGGCCAACAGTGATTTCCAAAGGGGTGCAGAGGAAATGGGAGAGACACACCACGTGCGCGGTGGGAAGACAAGGAGCATCCTTGCAGACGGACCCAGCTTCGTTTCTGTACTTTGCTGTGGGTACACAATCTCACCAAACCCTCAAGCACACAAACAAGGCCCCTTACATTTTTACAGTTGAATTATCTTGCCCAATGTCCCACAGCTAGTAAATGATAGAGCTGGGATTTGAAACAGCATTCATTTGATTCCAAAATCCATGTTCTCACCCATTACATTATATCGCCTTCTCTAACATTCTAGGGGTTGAATACCCCTTAGGGCATTTGGGATTTTCCCAACCACTGTAGCTATTATATCCCATTGTCTTCTCTGCTTAAATTGCATTTCTGTCTATAAGAAAGCTCTAGAAGGCAGACACATAAATCATCTGGAGTCATGAGCGACCCACAGAAACCATCATGTCCTTGAGACTTAGGCTTCCTTGGATATTCTGCAACAGGCCTATATGGTCTATATCTTGACCCCTTTCTGAGGGTGTGACATTTGTTATTGGATTACTCTGCTGAAAATGTGATGTAGGAAGGCAAAGCTTGGTCAAAAGAGTCAGGCCCTGGAAGGCTGTATCTCTCTCCTTTTTCCCTCAGTCTCTCTTTGCTTCCTGCCTGCCATGCCATGCCTCTCTGTCATACCACCCTGCCTTCAAGCCAGCCAAATATAGCCTCTATAAACTGTGAGACAAACTCTACCCCCCCCCTGGAAGTTGTGGGTGTCAGGGACAGTGTCTCATCGATGGGAATGCAACTAAGATGCAGCTGTGCCCAGAAGTGATCTCTCTCTCTCTCTCTGGACTCTGCTCCACACTGTGAGGCAGCTCAGCAGATCACAGGAGCCATCAGAAAATTCTCCTTGTCACCGCGTGTGAACAAGATCTTGTTCCAGCCCTAGGGATCTTAGAAACCCAATTCCTCTTTAAGAGATGCTCTATCTGCTGCCTCTGTTGGACAAGGCTGTTACATATTTTTCATATCACAAGTTAAAATCTTATACATATTTATAAGCTTTGCTTACTAACTGCATTGAAAGTATACATACAGAGGCAAGGGGCGTATCTGTTTTGTTCATTTCTGGTTTCCAAGTTCATGACTTCACCTCTGGAGTGTGGTGGTGGCGTTATAAATTCTTGGGGAGTGGGCAGTTCCCTTCTGTGGTCCAAGAGCCTCTGTTTCCTCAACCCTTTCTAAGACCTGATTTCTCCTCATTCTATCATCTTAGTAGAATGGTCCAAAGAGTTAGCTTTCTTCTGGAGATGAAGTGTCCTTCAGGGAACAACTCATCAGCTTGGATAAGAAAGCCGAGCTGCATTGCTCATGTGTCACACGAATGCTCGACGCCCTCTAGATAATCACATATGTGGCCAAAAACTTCTACTGTCACTGTACCCGTTGCTTTCCTATTGCTGCCGAGAACTCCTCAATGGATTACCTCACTGATAAATTCAGCATCCCTATCATCCAATCATGTCCTCAAAGCCCCACCTCTGAACACATGAGACTTTGAAAAGACATTTTAAATCAAACCATAACACCACAGCACAGATACCAAAACTGAGATTCAAAAGGTAAATGACTTCTAAAGTGATCCAGCTAAGCACGGAGCTAGGCTTCAACGACAAAACGCTCCCCCAGGAACCCAGGTCTGAGTCTCCTGGAAGGGTCAGACAAAGGCAGGACAGCCTGGAGTTGAAGTAAACTTCCTATGTGACCCCCACTGCACACGACGTCACTGTATGATGCGGGGTTGGCTTCCTTAAATTAAAGCTCTCTTTTCTTACACACAAAAAAGAAATATCAGTACCTGCCTTCCAGGTCATGGTACAAATTAAATGAAGCAATACAGTTCTACAGGTTACCCTTGCACAAAACCAGTAGTCACTTAATTTTACCTCTGTTATCATTATGAGATAGTAGAAATTCAGTAAGCACAAAAAGCAACGGCATTATCCCTGTACGTGCTAATGCGGAGTGAAGCAGTTAGGATTCTTGTTCTATAAATCCTATTTTTATTAGATGCAAATTACAACTGTGCTAGCTTTTTTGGAAGTTGAATCCAACTCTTGTCCCTGTGTTCACTATTAATTAAAGCAGGCATCCCCTCTCATGGATCTGAGCCTGGGAAAGACTGAGCTGGTAGATTCTAACCTAATTGTGGGATGAGAAAACGGAACAGATCCATTTTCTCCTGAAAGCTGGAACAAGAAGACCTGTAAGAGAGAGATCTGTTTCCAGTTTTCCACACTGTCCTTCTTTTAAATATCAAAACTGCTCAAGTGAGCACATGGATGCTTCTGTTGGGCAAGAGGATGACCTCAAGGGTTGATAAAGTTAATACTAAACATGCCCCTTGACAGATCCTAACACTTCCAAGTCAGTAAGAATGATCTGGGTTACTTGTTATCCATTTTGATCCTTGGGGTTCTACATCAGTGACTCTGATTCACCAGCATAACAAGGACCCCCACATCTCCATTTCATAATAATAATGCCTTCATTGAATCTGAATCAGTTGCTTCTTCAGGGTGTAAATTGAGAATCCACAATATGGACTGATTTTATAAATGCGGGTGGATGACTCCTGAAAATCCTGGAAGCTGTTAAGTATTACCACCACTATTAGTATTGTCTTATTGTCCTGAGCTGACTCAAACAACCTGCTATTGCTTCCCATAAAGTCAAGGGCAGAGCATAGGACTGCAGCTTTTTAAGAGGAAAGTTGCTATGTTCCTAACTTCTTCTGTAAACACAGACTGAGGTTATGGTATGATTTTGAAAAACACAAGACAGGAAATGTCCCAGGTTTCATAGAGCTTACAGAGACATAGAGGGCCCCTCCTGAGTCAAGAAGGTAGGCAAATAAATAAATAAACTATACTTTATGCTAAGATGCAATGAGTCTGTGCACTCATTAGGACTGGCAGAGTTCTCTGTTGGTGTGACATGTTAGCTGAGAGTCAGCTAGAAAGAATGAACTATGTTGTGAGAGGGTCAAAAGAAAGATTCTGTGTGAGAAGGAAAAATATGTAAGGGGCCTGAGGTAGGAAAGCCTTTGGGATTCTCAAGACATTGAAAGGCTGAGGTGGGAAAGAGGTGGGTGGAGTCCTTACCGTATCTGGCTCTGAGGACATCCTGTCATAGGGCAATCCCAAGGAATACGAGGGAAGAAGTGGCATGCATTTAGGGAGCAATTCAGTAGGAAGAGAGATAGTCTTTCATTAAACAGAGGAAGACATCAAGTATCAGTCTTAACAATGGTGAGAATACTGACACAGAAGGAGGTTCCCAAGAGGAACTCTGACAATATGACTTTGGTTCATTTTGTAAAAGTGGCCCCATCTTTCTTTGGCCCATGGTTCATGTGATGCTATTGTTCTTCCAGCCTCTGCACTTGCCTTTAGCAAGCAGAGGCAGGGCACAGTGACAGTGTGATCACCGTCATGTGTTCCTCTACGCCCTAAGCTCTGGAACCTGTACATAGGTCCCTGTTTGTGGCAAAAGGGACTTGTTTGAATATATGCATCTTCTCCAGCATTTCCATGTAGAGATATTAATCCCCTAGGTGATGGTTTAAGGTGGGGTTTGGGGAAGGTGATAAGACCATGAGGATGGGGCCCTATGTAACTGGCCCCTATAAGAGACTCTCCAGAGACCTGAAGCAATGTAAGAATATAGCAAGAAAAGCACTATCTAGGAGCCAGAAAGTGGTGTCTTTTAGGTGCTGAATCTTGGAGCTTCCAGAAGTGTGAGAAGTAACCTTCTATTATTACTCAGGCATACAGTCTCTGATATTTTCTTACAGCCACACACAGTGATTAAGAAGGGAATTTCAGGGCCGGAGGGTTAGCTCAGTGGTTGCAGCATCTGCCTCGCAAATGCAAGGTCCTGAGTTTGATCCCCGGTAACCACATATAATGCTGGGCGTGGAGACACGCCCACCAACAATCAACACCGCATACCACAATGCCGGACGTGGTGGCTCACATCTGTAATCCCAGCACTCGGGAGGCAGAGACAAGAGGATTGCTGAGTTCGCAGTGGCTTGCCTGGGCACCATAGTGAGCTCAGGGCCAGCCTGAACTACAAAGCAAGACCCTGTCTCAAAAGCAAAAAAAAAGAAGGGAATTTCACAGATGTGACTAAGGTAATGGATCTTGGGATGGGAGGCTTCTGCATTGCCTGGTGGCTCCATTGAACCAATTGACAGAGCCTATAGAGTAGATAACTTTATGCAATTTTCATCAGAGATATGCTCAGAGGGGAAGGTTGAGAGACAGTAGGCAGAAAGGGACAGGACCAGCTGCCATGGGAGGGAGGTAGGGCCATGGAAAGCAGAAGGACCCATGTGATCTCCCAGACCAAGGCATTCCGCAGATGGCCAAAAATCAGGACATGTGGTCCTCAGTCTCACATTGGCAATACCTGGCTTAGACCAGTGCTTTCCTACACAAAGACTCCAGGAAGACATGCAGTCTATTTACTTCTCCACTGCAGCTTTGTGAATTTCTAGCCAGAGAACCATGTTCATCCACAGTAACCTTGGACTTCTAACAAATAGAACTTTTTGTTCATCACCAAGTTCCTTCCTAGTCAGCTAAATCCACAGCGACTGGTTACAGCAGCCAGATCTGTAGTCACTAATACAGTCCCAAGACAGAATACTCAATTTGTGACCAGTCACTCCATTCCCATGAGCCCTGCATGATCTCAGGTTCACAGCCACCTCATATATTTCAGTTCAAACACCAAGAGGAGGGCTTGAGAGAAGATTCACACAACCCCACATTGCCCGTGACTCACTGCCCTGTCCTTGGACACATAAGAGGAAAAAATGACCTCATTTCCTCCTTTAATGCCATTGGACATATGTCTACTCATGGGAGGTTGGAAAACACACTGAGCAAAGCACATGGGCTGTGGAGGCGCTTCTGGCCATGTGATCTTGTATCTCACGCAGAAGCTGAAAAATGCTGTGTTCCCCATCTTGGAGTTGGCTGAGACCAAAAATGACAGGCTTTGGGTCTTAACTAATCCCAACATGCCAGCCTATTGAGGACTAAGTTCGAATCAAGTGATGCCTCTTGTAAATGGGAAAGCAACCACAAAAACAAACAAATAAACTGGAAACATGACATGTTGAGTTAAAGTTCTTAGAGGGCAGCAGAAGCACATTTAGACACAACTCAGGCTCCAAATCCAAGGTCATTCTCAAACCACTAGTTAGTGACATGAAATGCAGTGTTTTACTGCCCTACGATGTCACTGGGTGTTGGTTATTGTTGGCTAATGAAACCAGGGGTGATTTTCTGGCTGGGAGAAATCTATTTCCTTCACCTTCTTAGTTCTACGTGCCCTTCAACAGAGTCAACTGTCTTGCCAGTGCCAAGGGGGTGGATGTTGATGACTTGGTGTTTATGGTTCTCACAATATCATTCTGAGATAGCCGTGGCAGAGCAGTGGGGAATTTGTAACACAGGTAGAATCTCAGGTCTCCTGGGTCCAAGAGAATGGACAGAGCCCAGATTTCTTTGGTAAGACAAAAAAAATCTAGATGATTCAGAAGCACAAAGAATCCCAGCTCTAAGTCAGTCTTTGGATTTCATTTTGTTTGGTAGATGATGAAGGCTTTTAGGGTTTTTTTTTTCTAAGAAGGCAAATTGAAGAGGATTTTTCCTGTTCCCTTAGTGAGGGTTACTATTTTTATGTGATTATTGGAGCAATGGCAGCTATCTTAGGATCAGGAGGAATGCCAGCCTGAGAGGATAAAAATAGTGTGAATGACATAGCAGAAATACAGGAAAAATCTGAAATTGGAATGATACTCTCATTTAAATCACTTTTAGCCTGGTATTCAGTTGTTTAATGCTTAAGTACTTAAGCAATAAACTATTTCAACATGATTTCTCCCTTCATGAAGGTGTCAATAGAATACTGAGGTCACTCAGTGGATTAATAAAAATAAGAGCAATTGTGTGTGCTTTAGGGCCTATACAGGTTTAAAAAAAGACTAGAATAAAGAGTTAAGGCCCCAAACTATTTTCATCCTCTTCTCCAAGCCAAACTGTATCTGAGAAAGATATTTTCATGTTATTTCCAGGTGCAAGCAATAATTTGGAATGCTACAATGTTGCAGTTTCTAAGTCATTTCTGTGATTTACAGACACAACACAGTAGGCTATTTGAAACTAGAAATGTCCCCCCAAATCCAAGCTGTATAGCTGCCATATCAATAACTTTTCCAATTAACAGCTGAAATTTAAAACTGTCCAATACACTAGATGGAGTGTTTTAATCCGGCTATAGGAAGTCTGTTCTGAATTGTAGCTTAGTTTCTTATCCTGACAAGTTTTTGGAAATTTTTATTTAAACCATAATTTTCAATTTTCCAGTGAAAGAAGAAAGAACTGAATCTCTCTCTCTCTCTCTCTTTTTTGCACAAAATGTCAAATGCAAAGTAACTGCCCATACAAAGCAAAATAAAAGATTTGTAGGCTTTGTCCAGAAGGTTTGTTTCAAAATATATTTAGCATTATCTATCTCAAAAAATATTTTAGGGCCGGAGATTTAGCTCAGTGGTTCCACCACCTGCCTGGAAGTGCAAGGTCCCTGG
>PVIC010000962.1:23888-102610 GCA_004025085.1 Thryonomys swinderianus | reverse complement strand
CATGTCCACCAGTAGTCAGTACCACCCACTGCAATGCCAGGCATGGTGACTCACACCAGTAATCCCAGCACTCAGGAGGCAGAGGCAGGAGGATTGCTGTGGGTTCGAGGCTTGCCTGGGCTACACAGTAAGCTCAGAGCCAGCCTGAACTACAAAGTAAGACACTATCTCACAATATAAAAAATAAATAATTATTCTGAAATATAGTATCTCTGACTTGTTCATATAAACTAAAGTTTTGCCATTTTAAACAATTTTTAAAAATGAATTTGTTTTTATTAAGTACAATTAAGGAATGTATGGCTCAATATGCCTCAACTTGACAGACGATATTTAAAGGATTTATTTATTTGAGGATAACTCAAATATACTCTGGGATAGATTACTAAAATCCCCATCTTAAAGCAGAACTACTTAAAAATGAAGGTGAAAAGAGAAGCAAATACAATGGCTCTTTTAAATGAACCAGATCACTATTCACTATTCGTATTCATTTTACATCCTTCTTCTGGAAACAAGTCCCTTTCTAAATAAATTTCAATGAATTATAACACTGTTTACTTTTTTTCCTCTATTTTACTCTTTTGAGGGTAAAGTTAAGTCAAAGACATATAATCTATGGATGGTAATTTAGAAGTGGATTTCTGCTTACCCAGACATTATGCCTTGCCAAGGAAGACCCTCCATTATAAAACAAGAGCATTCACAAGATAGGAAGGATCACCTCATAATCTTTTACCCCCCGGGGTAGTCACCAAAAGCACCAAAGGCAGCATCAATGCTTTTGTCTAAAAGATCTTAGACACTCTTTAAAACACCTATGACTTTCTTTAGAAGAAACAGTTTTCTTAAACTCACAGAAAACAGCCTAAACACCATCTCCTTGAAAGTGATAACACTTACATGAATTAAACAAAAAATGCCCCTGGCCACAACGGAATAATGTAAAACTGCTTTATACTTTACTTCAGTTCAGATTGAGAACAATTACTTTAAAAATAAAACTCTCCAGATTGGGCAGATTCAGTTCTTCCACTGTTCATTTTCTACAATATAACCAAGAACTGGAGAAGTTGTTGATACCCCAAAAATCTCATTTTCAGAAAAATATCTTTGATAACCTCCTACTTTTTCTGAAAATATTAACGAAAAGATAACAATATAACACACTGAAAGGCCAATTTAGAAATGAGCAAGTTGAGCTTGTCAAAAGGCCAGAAAGGCCTTTCTGCTAAGAATGATAAGCATCTTGGAATCTCACTACTTCTCTCACACACTGAGCTCCAATCTGCAGCCTTTTCTGTCTGAGCCAATGCACTTGAAGGGTGTGATAACAGATGGATCATTGTATCTGCCAACTTCCTGTGATGTACTGTATGGGAACTGATAATTTAGTTGACTATAGAAGTCCTACAACAGACAATACAAGCAATACTAGCATTCAGTAAAGAGCTTCATGCCATCCTTTGACAGTTTGGAGGTACTGAATATAGGTGGATTAGTATTCAACATAAGCTCTGTGCAAATATCTAAATCACTTAAAAATTATATTACTCAAATGTCTTATTAGAGTTTCGTGGTAAGTTACATGAGCTTTTTAAAAGGTATCTAGGTATCTACTGTGGGCTCAATTTTCAGGTTTCCCAATCTGAGCAAAACTGAAACTTAGACAATTGTGTTCTAGGGGCTGTCTTTTATATTATAAAATGTTAACAGTATCCCTGGACACTACCAGTTAACTAGCAGTAGTATACTCAGTTGTAACAATCACAACACATCTCCAAACATTGCCAAAATCTCATGAGGGACACAATCGCTTAAGAACTGCAGGAAAAAACAGATTTTTTATTCTTATGTTTATTTGAGCAGAAAGAGGAATTATTAGAAAAAGGGAAGTACTTATTTATGGAATTATATACAAAATAATCAAACATTACCTATATAGCATATACCAGTAAGTACATATTACTTAAAAAACAAAAACAAACAAACAAAAAAAAACTATCTGAAAAGTGGAACAGACAAAATGTTCCAGGTTGCACAGGGAATGAGAAAGGCAACCCTGAGTAACTGGTATGTAGGAAATAAATTTAACTCTCAGAAAAACAGAAGCAAAACCTCACAGCTTTGCCACAACACTGTTTACAACTGATAAGGATGACATCACCACTCCGCTTCAATAAACTGCATATGCTGAGTACTAATCTATAGAACTACCAACTTTAACAGATGCTTAGAAATGAAACTCTTGATGCAGGGAGAGGGGTATAAAAGGAATTAAGACATGTTATGTACATACCAGTTCCCCATGATGAAGGTAATCATCAAGTACTTACAAACTTAATGTTAAAAATAAAAAATTTTAAAATGAAACTCTCTAGGTTTTAAGTTATAGTTTTTAAAAAACTACACATGAAAATGCGTTATGCATTCATTCAAAATCCCACTGCAGCCGGGCATGGTGGCTCGCACCTGTAATCCCAGCACTCGGGAGGCAGAGACAGGAGGATTGCTGAGTTCGAGGCTTGCCTGGGCTACATAGTGAGCTCAGGGCCAGCCTGAACTACAAAGCGAGACCCTGTCTCAAAAAAAAAAAAAAAAAATCCCACTGCAATCACATTTCAGAAAGATCATTACCAAATTACATACAGCCATGTTATTTTATTGGCACATTTCTGGAACCTCCTACATTACTCACATTATTAAGAACAGGATTAGTCTTTCACTTTTGCAGTAACTCTAACGTAAGGTTATGCTCAAAGTCTATAGTACAATATCTCTAAAAATATTGTTTTAGGGTACCTCATAATATTAGTATTTGGAGTAAATTCCTTTAATCAAATTAAACATGCTATTCACACATGAAAACATGGCTTTCCATTTCTTTCCACCTGGTTTGTTTGCAATTTCACTATTTGCCAATCCTGAGGTATAAAGCAAAAAATAAAAGGTGGAAGAAATGAACACAAAATGACTTACTAGTGCACAGTTGCAATTCTTTTTTAGGAAAAATTAAAACTTAAGTAAATGTGATTTATACTGATAAAACAAAGACAAGGATCCTTGGTAATTAGACAAAAAGGACATAAATGAAGGAGCACAATCTCCCCTAGCTAACAGAGGCAGATAGCAGTACAGGGGAGGAAAAAAGTCAATTTCTAAAGTTTCTACAGTTTGTTCCCTCCTAGACTTCTCCTTCTTTATTAGTACACAAGTAACCTTCATTTCCAAGGTGCATCCATAAAACATGGCTCCTTCCTTACCCTGTCATTCCACACTGCCTAGAAGATCACTCCCTTCTCTTACCAGTAGAACTCCTAAGGCAATGATACAACTACATGATAGAAAAAGAAGTCTGAACAATCTGAGAATTGCCTATCCATGGAGAAGAGCTGGACCAAACATGACTGTCAACCGAGCTAATACTACAATAGTCTACTCAAAAACTACCATACACAGGAGGCACTAGATATGCACTCAGGTAAACCTCTGAAGTCACAGTTCAATCAGTTTGACACACCACATTTTCCAAAGTTGGCTGTTAGGACATATCTGATCCTATAAGCCTAACCTACATCTAAGGCATTTACTGTCTCAGAGTAAATTCAGTACTTCATTTCACAAAAAAACTAAAACAATTATAGTACTTCACACTGCTTTTACAGTAACAATCTGAATTACAAAATTATTATGGAGAAACAGTATATTGACAGTGGAACAGCTGAATTTTAAAGGTACATGATTTCATTACTAAGCACACTGTAAGATTCAGAAAAATGAAATAATTTATAATTTACAACAGTAATATGAGAGAATTTTATGAAAAGAGTATGATATAATACAATGAATATTAGAACACTAGCTCTGATACACCAACTGGCTATTGGACATGAATGTCCATTCAACAATAGTTACTAAGTGCCCATGATGTATTAGTATTCTGCAGACTTAACACAGCAGCAAACAAAACATTGTTTCATAAAACTTCCAGTTGAGTTTAAACAAGTGGATTAAACAACTTTATTTATATAAAAATATTTCAACTCATGTTAAATACCATGAAGAAAATAAAACATTTGAGGTCCATCGGAGTAGGATTAGGATGCTAGTTTAATAAGCTGAGATGACAGCTTTAAAACAAGCCTCAAATTCTGACACAGTTCCCATTGAGAGGTTTGCTCTGTATTTCTTTCCCTTACAAACAAAAGGGCTTACAATTGCTCCCACCAGTGAGTATGATAAAAGTGACATTATGCAAGCTCTAAGACTAGGTCATGAGGTCATGCAGCTTCCACCTGGCTCTCTAGAACACTGGGTCTGGACATCCTAATATAATAAGTCTGACTCCTCAGAGCCCACTATGTTGAATGGAAGAATAAGTCATACAGAGAGGCCAAGTCATCTAGAAAGGGTACTTGTAGGAACTTCAGTGAACAATTCAAGCTCATCCTGGCCCTCACATGAGTAAGGCTGGTAAGTAAAGAAGTTTCCAGGTAACTGCAGCACCCAGCCATTCAACTGTCCTAATTTTCCCAGATGACGTTTCAGACATCATGATGCAAAGCCAAACCATATGCACTGTAGCCTTTCCAGATCAGTGACCTGAAGAACCTGCGAACATAGTAGAACAGTTGTAGTTTTTAATACCACCAAGTTTGGGGTGGTTTGTTACCCGGTACTGGACACGTGAGGTTAGGGAAAGATTACTACAGAAAGGTGACATAAACTCTGAGGCCCAGTGCTGTCACAGAGCCAGGGGTCATAAGACGTGAGGAGAAGGCTGTCCTAAAAAGGCAGGATGTGAAGTACACACTACTGAAGCAGAAAGGAGCACAGTGGTGGGAGGTCAGTCAGTCAGATAACAGGTATGAGGGGTGCATAGATCTGTGAGTCTTGACAAATTAGTTAGAAATTCTTTTCAGTTTTTGGAGAAGCCACTGTCATACTTTAAGTACAACAATTTTTCAGAAATTTATTTGGCTACTGTGTGCTTCTTGATTTTAAAGGAAGAAACCAAACTAAATATGCTATAATTCCTTTAGATATCCCATGCAAGTAATCACTATTTCTCCAACTAGGGCTCTAGAAAATCCATGAGCGTTCCACAACACATTTTTTTATTTCCAAATATTGAGTTGACCTTTTAAAATTAATATTTGAGTTTATCAGAATGACCTCTTCCTAACCTGAGCAGCACCACACAATTTCAGTTTCTATGAGTACAAGTGCGGTCCCCACTTGAAGGCTAATGAGAAGAGAACACAGACTTAGTGTATATGTTGTATGTGCGTGGGTGTGAGAGAACGATGCATTCACGCCAAGTGAGCTACAGTGAGCTGTGCCAATGAAAGTTTTATAGCAACTGAAACAGGAGGAAATGGTGGAAGAAGTGAGTCACATACCTTCCATAATAAACAAGTAGGCCAAAATTAAATGATTTGTTTATAGGCACTCAGTGAAATTTACATTTCTAGTAAACATGAGGTAACATACTGTATGTTCTTAATCATATATTTATCAGTTAAATATTTAGCCTATAGAAATGTTTTATAATTATTTAATAGAAACTAAGTCATTTATGCTACAGTAGTAGTGTTTAAATCTCTAAAGTCATTATATATAATAGTAGTGAATGTAAATTGAAGGTCATCACAGCATCCTAAAACATATTATGTGCACATTTTCACAAACATTTGATTTTCCTGAGTAAACTTATTATCAGGTGATCTACTGAGAAAATGAATTAAGACATAATATATACATGTCCCAACTCCCTACAAGGAATGTAAACATTACGTATTGCAAACATGTACTTCTAATGAAAATGATCTGAACAAAAAAAGAAAGACAGGTGATCCATGCCAATTATTTTAAGTTAAAGATGTGAGGTGAATCCTCAGTAAAAATAATAAACATTATCTTGAAAGAATTACGTGTTTTACAGACCAGTCTTCTCCTTCCACCTTTGTCTTTACTTGGCTAAATCCTTCACAATTTTGTAAAATCTAATTCAAGCATATTTCCCTAAATTGACTGTTCTGGCCCAAACTCCTTTGAGCCTCTGTAAACTCTCAGATACTGTCTATACCATTTTCATTGGCTGGCAATGTTAACTCTTTGCACATATTTCTCATCTCTAAGATAGATGATGATTAGATGGTAACGACAGTGGCGGTAGTAGGGCAGTAAACATGAAGACAATAGTGGCAGTCATCATTTACGGAGTGATAATTTATATTCCAACCACATAGTTCATTCTCCAGGATATCCTTACAAGGTAAATACAATCTTCACTTTACAAATAAGGAAACTGATGAGATAGGAATTACGTATTTTTGCCAAGGTAACAAAGGAAATGAATAAGTTAGAATGGAAAGACTTTGCTCTGTTTGTGACACTAGTATTAATCAAAGAATGAGCTTTTGGAAACTCGTGAGAGCTCCAGGATAAATGAAAGCTAGACAAAAGTTCTCAGGAACCCCAAATTACCTTAAAACCTGAGCAAGATAAGCTTGAGAATCTATTAAGAAGCTCCCCAAGTATATTTTTACATTCAGTGAAAATTAAGGAACAGGCTTTATGTGTCCAGGGCTATTTTGTCTCCATTTAGATTGCTATTACTAAGAATACAGAAAACTTACATAGTACTTCTCTGTCTAAAAAACACAGCATTGTACTGTACCTTCAAAATAATACGAGTTCAATAAATGCTGGATGCCATACCTTCTTTATATTTGTTAAAAATCTAGAAAGATTGGGCCAGAGGGTTAGCTCAGTGGTTCTGGCACCTGCCTCGCAAGCGCAAGGCCCTGAGTTTGATCACCGGTAACCACATACAATGCTGGGCATGAAGACTCACGCCCACCAGCCATCAATACCACACACCACAGTGCCGGGCGTGGTGGCTCACGCCTGTCATCCCAGCACTCGGGAGGCAGAGGCAGGAGGATTGCTGAGTTCGAGGTTTGCCTGGGCTACATAGTGAGCTCAGAGCCAGCCTCAACTACAAAGCGAGACCCTGTCTCAAAAAAAAAAAAAAAAAAATCTAGAAAGATTTAATTACCCCACAAAACTAGTTTTATAAAACACTAGTATTAATCAAAGAATGAGCATTAGGTGTTTACAGTCTAGACACAGAAAAATGTACAATTTCAGTTTTCAAGAACTTTTTACATAGCAAGATGTTTCAGACTTCAAAGTATAGGAATGAGAGTAGGAGAGTAGTAACACTGAAGGCTGCAAAGAAAGTGAAAGAATCCAACACCTCTTGGGTGGTCCCTGGAATTCCCTCTTACTGCTCTCTTCTACCAGCAAAACGGAGGCCAAGTTGGAATGCTCACAAAGCTACTGCGCCTCTGTACCAGTTCCATCTAGCACTGGAGTTCTATGATTCAGTGCGGTGGGTGGTTAGTTAAGCTGCTGACTTCCCACAGACATTTGTTTGTGGCCACAAGGACAAATCTGGAGAGGCTCAATTAATACACATCGGATCTGCTTAAGTCCTAAGTGCCATATTGTGATCTACCAGAAAATTTCAAGTAAAGGTTACTAGCTGGCAGTGGGACGTGTGATCACTTTACTCTGCAG
This sequence comes from Thryonomys swinderianus, assembly GCA_004025085.1. Taxonomy (NCBI): domain Eukaryota; kingdom Metazoa; phylum Chordata; class Mammalia; order Rodentia; family Thryonomyidae; genus Thryonomys; species Thryonomys swinderianus. The sequence continues at coordinate 95,023 of PVIC010000962.1, read as the reverse complement.
CATTTTCTGTTTTAATTTGTTCTACTTAACCAATGACTGAGCTACTAGATTTCAAAATATTTTAAGATATCTAAAATCCCAGACTTAGGATGTTTACTTTAGTACTTAAAAAGAAAGGGAAAAAACTTGTCAAGGCAAATCACCCTTAAATGCCTACTTACCAGCACCTGAGAAAATTCAGAGCAATTAACACATCTGGTTAATGATGAACACCACAAAAGCACAATATGGTTAAAACCTATCTCTGGATCCTATGAATCAACAATAATTACTACCTCTGTCTTAACAAGAGGGAGTGAAGAAGGGACAGCTGTCGGAGAGACACTGAGTATTTAGATGAGCCACTGAACTAGTATGATACTGTATCAACGACAGCACAGAGTATGTTCCTCAAATTTTAATTATGCCAACATTACAAAGTTTGAAAAAAGTAAACTGATTCCACACACTAGAAGAATTATAAGGTGACTCCATGATGGCTGATAAAAATTTGCTAGACCTTACCCTTAGTAGGAAATGAGGCATGTTAGTGGAAATTTCTCCCTGTTATAATCAAAAAGAAAGTAGAGAGATCTCAGCCTCTGAAGAAAATACTACCTAGAGATGTGTATCATAACACCACCAGAGGTTTAAGGAAATAGCCTGTTATCTGAAATCCAAGCTAAAAGGTTATGTTATACATTTTTTTAAGAAAAAAAGATAAATGACTCTCCTATAACCAGCACAAATTTTTAAAATTTAAAAATACTTTCATTTTTAAAAATACTTTCCCAGGGCTGAGGGTTAGCTCAGTGGTGTCAGCGCCTTGTCTGACAAGCGCAAGGTCCTGAGTTCGATCCCAGTAACCACATACAATGCTGGGCGTAGAAACTCACACCCACCAACAATCAATACCACATAGCACAGTGCCGGGCATGGTGGCTCACGCCTGTAATCCCAGCACTCAGGAGGCAGAGACAGGAGGATTGCTGAGTTCGAGCTTGCCTAGGCTACATAGTGAGCTCAGAGCCAGCCTGAACTACAAAGCGAGACCCTGTCTCAAAAAAACAAAAACAAACAAACAAAAAACTTTCCCAGTGGGACTGGATAGTACATGTGTATGGGCAAGATCCTGTCTCAGAACCAAAAAAACATTTAAAAAGGCTTGGGATGTAGCTCAGTACAAAGGCTCTGGGTTCAATCCTTGGTTCCTTCAAGCATGGGGGAAAAATCCAATCTGACTTTAAATTCCTTAAGGGCAGAGGTCTTCTCTTTTATCTGCTTCATTTTATACACCACTTAACTAGTATTGCTAAATAAATATAGAGGAGCATGAACTATTACTATTTCTAAAAGGCATCTAAAACAATTTTAAGTATAATTTCTTTTTGCAATTCACCTAAAAACAAATTAGGAAAGGGAAAGTTTGCATAAAGTGGATGAAAATCATGCTCTTTCCCAGCATGCTCTCTTCTCATTACACTGTTATTTTCCTTAAAAGGATTTACGACCCCCCCGACATACCATATATTTATGTGTGTGCACTGTCTATCTCCTCACCCTACCACCCATTAGAAAGTAAGCTTAAAGAAGGCAAAAATTTGTTTGCCTTGTTTCAACCTTATAGTGTCAGAACAGTCCCTGGGGACACAAAGATTCAGTCAGTATCGGCTCGATCCATCCTCTGGGTTCAGTTCTGGAGTTCCCATCTCTTCTGGCAGTGTCTACACAGCTGTAGTGGTGAAGTGACAGCTGAGTGGTTGGGTGAATAGATGAAAAGATGAAAGAAAAAAAGTGGAGAGAAAAAGAGCAAGAGAAAGAGACAGAGGGAAGGAGGGAAGGAAAGAGAGAGGGAGGAAACAATGAAGAGGGGGGAAAAGTTTCTCCCTCGTGAAATGTTCCTCTTTGAGGTATTACAGCTGGTACCTGGGAAAAGGCATGTGTGAGACAGTAAACTATCACATTAAATCTAATCACAAAAAGGACCCAGAAAAGCAGACAACTACTACTCTAGACACAAAGCCTTCAAGAGCAAGTGGTCATCAGTGAAGATAAATATCCCTCATGTAGCAACAGAGAACCAATTCAGCACTGCCTTAGAGACTATCATGATACTCACACCGTGTCCTGAAGAACTGAAGTTATTTCAGGGAGGTTTCTATAGTGTGTCATTTCTATTCAACAGGAAAAGTAGCTAAAGTGACAGGGTAATCACATTTTAAGTGCTTACCTGCTTTCTTAGGTAGGAATTCCTTCTCTACAAGGACAGCCATGTCTGTCGTCTTGTTTGTTTCCTTCGACTACTAATTATAACATTATTTACTCAGTGTTACTGTTTTTAAATCTATCCTCTGCCCATTAAAACAAAATAATCCTAAGAACTGAGACAACAAGTACAACAAATAAATATTTGTTGAACTGAATTTAGCAGAGAGGAAGATGCCAATAAAATTAATCTTCAATCTACAACCTTATTTCTATCCAATTCAATTATCATATTAAATATCTGTACCAGGAGCCTAATGTGAAGGCAATTAAATAAGCCTCAATTAATGTGTTAACATTTTGTATGCAAACCAATATTAAAGCTATGTACAACCAGATATTGTAATCATATAAACAAAGGGCTATAAACATTAGGTGGCAGCAGTACACTGCATTATAATCCTGAAACTGATTTTTCTCTTATATACATACCTGACCCATTAATAGGGTTACACAAATAACTTCACATATAAAATATATAAAAGTCACTGATGCTACAACATAAAAACACACATTCCTCTGTAGCCATATTATTCAAACTATTATTTCTATTACAAAACTGAACTGTGACATTAAATACTACAACTTACTATAACTTGGCCAAAAACCGGTTTTGTCCTTCCTTTCTCATATTCTACCTCAAAGGAGCCAGCTCGCCTTCAAAATGCTACCTAGAAGGTGACCACCTCTCATGACCCTCCCATACGCATGATTTACTACTCCCGCCATTCACCTATCATTCGTTACCATGACCTCCTCCCCTCCTGCTCCACGTGGCAGCCGGAGGGACCACACCTCCTTCCTCTGGTAAGAACCCAGTGGCCTAGCAGTTCACAGAAAGGTTCTGCTCTGGTCCTCAACACCCTTCATTCGCTGTCCCTATTCTATACGCAACTTCACCTCTACTCCCTTCCACACTCCCTCTGTTCCAGCCACACAGGCCTGCATCATCCACTCTCCACACAGAAGCCTCTGCATTCGCTGTGAAATGCCCTCCTCCATCAGTGGGCATAACTGCCACCCAGCCAGAGACCTTCTCTGACTACTCCAATATTTGGCACAGCTATTCTTTTTCCTGCACAGTGTTTCCTCCACGTCACTAATCCTCACCTGAAATACTTGCTATTTCAGTGTTTATTTCTTTACTCTCTCTCCTACTAAAGCTGAAAATCAAAACTCTGTCTTGTTTTTCCTTTTTATTTTAGTACTGGGGATCAAACTCAAGACCTTCCACTTTCGAGGCAGCAGCCAGAGCACTGAACTAAATCCCAAGGGGAAGTCTGTTTTCTTCATTGCTTTAATTCCCAGCCCTTTCAACAGTGCCTGGGTAAACAGTAGTTCTCAAATATTTGTGAGCAAATGATTCCTCTCATCAAACAAGTACAGCAGAGCAATGGCAACACTGCTGTTCCTTTGTCAACTCAAAAGACTACATCAAAAGTTCAAGGCTGGGCCAGAGATTTAGCTCAGTGGTTCTGGCACCTCGCAAGCACAAGGTCCTGAGTTTGATCCCCGGTAACCACATACACTGCTGGGCGTGGTGACTCACACCCACCAGCAGTCAATACCACATACCACAGTGCCAGGCGCAGTGGCTCACACCTGTCATCCCAGCACCTGGGACTCAGAGGCAGGAGGACTGCTGAGTTCGAGGCTTGCCTGGGCTACATAGGGAGCTCAGTGAGAACATGTCTCAAAAAAAAAAAAGTCCAAGGCTGTTGATCTTTTTATTACCTTTTTAAATCCAAACATGCCCAATTTATATGTATGTGCATAAAAATAAAATGACATTTTGTAATACATACATTTTAAAGAAATGTTAGTTTAAGTCAAATTATTAAAGTCACCACCATTATATGTTGGAATATTCTATTTTTAATAAAAACTAATTTTTCAGTGTCTTTCACTTTTAGAATTGTAAGCAGCGAAGTTCATCTTTATACTCAAGTCAACTATGTGAATTCAAAATTCCCTATTACTCTGTATGTTCTTATTGACAGGCTTTGTAGAATGAGGCTCTGCTGGCTTCCGAGACAGAAGGAATTACAAGTTTGCTCTCAGCCAAATACTCTTATAATCAATGTTGATTACTTAATTCTAAACTACACTGGGTAGCTATGCACTGATTATGAAATGCCCAAATTTAGTTCATTTTCTTTGTTATTTACATACTGTAGAATAAACACTTGGGCAAGAGACAGAAATACTGAAAAACTTTTAGAAATTTTCAAAACATAGTACACCTACAAAATTCTCACAAGTCCTTTGACAAGATAATTAGTATTATAGTTAACTACCGAAAATGACTTAGAAAGCATTTAAGCAAAACATAGGTGAGAAAACCATCACCATCACTTCTTAATTGTGGTATATAGCAAGATAATTTTTTTCAAATAATACACTTGTACATGTTCCAAAGAAAAAGTTACAAATTCCTTGGAAAAGTTCTTCTGTTTGACACAGACACACAGACACAGACACACACACACACACACACACAAACACACACACACACACGGGGGGATAAAGAAAAGTAGAGTTGAACAAATACTTAAATGTTTCTCCCCCCCCCTTGGTGTCAAACTTAATGAGGGTGTGTACTATTTTGCCACATCAATACCATGTACTACTCTGCCATACCCATATACACAAACAGAAAATAAATCTTCAGGCCAGATTTGATACATATAATAAGTGAAATACAAATAAAAAATTTTTGGACACAAATTAACTAAAATGAACTAATGATTACCAGAACCACAGAAATTTAGGCATACCATAGCAAGATGATAATTTTAAATAGGCTGTATTCCAAAAAGTTCATTTGCAAATCATTGATGGAATTTAAAAATATATTCTACAGAAAAATACTAAGTACATCAGTAAAGCTCCTAGCACACCTGTACCTCCTGATAATAACTTACTTTATACTTCTTCATTCACAGAGTTAACTCATGTTAATTTTTCTCTGGGACTCCCTTCTTCTAAACTATTCTAAGCAAACTGTTCATTAATTGCTGTATACGGCCTGGGCTAGTTATATAACCAACAGTCTTTCCACATGTTCCCATAAAAACAAGCAAATAAACAACAGGGCAAGGCAAATAAAACAATAACTGCAAATACATGCTCGTTCCTTATGTCTGCAAAGAGCCAGACCTTCCTGAGTTATTCATATCCATAGATAATATATAAAATTACAGATTCTAAACCATATGAAATGACCATCCAAAGACTCCTGCCAAGCCAAAAGAAAATCAGAGCAATGTATACCTTTATAAAGGGACCAAGACCCCCAACACACACAACCTTTAAATCTTCAACGATTTAGCCAATGAGACAGAAATTAATAGAACCAACTACAAAGAGCCATAGAACATGCACATATGCTGCTTAGCTTTGCTCAGCTTCCTTCGCTGCTGTGTTCCATATAAAGGACATAAAGAAGGGCCTTGACTGAATTGAGAAATTCCTGCTATTTCACTCCCTGAAAGGCTTAATTTACCACGCCTCACATCATTATTCCATACCATTCCATTTAAAGGAATATCTAACAATAAATTTCCTAATTCTTAAACTAAAGATAGTAAGAACAAGGATGGATACACTCTCATTTAGATGAAAAGGCAAGTTAAGGACCAAGCAGTCCTCGAATTTCCCCATCTCCTATACACCACTGTCCTAAAGGGCCTTGCTTCTGATAGTGATTTCAGTTAGCCTTTCTAAAATTCTAGGTGATTTTAACATTCACGTGGGTTGAGTGATCTCTGTCCCAGATCCATTTCTTCATATAAAGATGCCTGTAACAAAAGTGCTTTCACAAAAACAAGGAATTTTTGCTCAAAGTATCCTCAATATAAATTCTCCATGTAAACAGTTAATCAATTTGGGTTCTATAACTAATATTGTCTACTCTATTATTTAGTATGAATTCATAACAAGAGTACCCACACTTATTCACAGAGGACATGTTCCAAGATTCTCCAGGATCCTTAAAGATACTAACAGACCTAAATTGTGTTTTTGTTCATACACAATTTCTAAATTAAGCAAATTAGAGATAGATAACAGCAAGTAATAAAGGATGAACATTTCTTATCTGAAATGCTCAGAACTTATACAGTGTTTCATATTTCAGAGTTTTATGAATGTAAATATTTGTATGAATTGTACAGGTTGAACAACTCTATGATTTTCAGATTTAAAATGCTCACCTTGACATAAAACAGAGTGATAATACATTTGGAGCGATTATGAAGTAAAATAGGGATTACCTGAACACAGCACTTTGATACCTGCCTGGATAGCTTACCTGAAAATCAAAACGTCTACTGATTACTGAGCAGGTATAATACATCCTGTGTGGGTGCACTGGACAAAGACAGGATTTGCATCCTGAGCAGGCCAGAGTGGGATCATGCAAGATTTCGCATTACTCAACATAGTCTAAAACTTAAAATGTATGCAGTGCTTATTCCTAGAATTCCATTTATTATTTTCAGAATATGCTTAAGCTGCAGTAAGTGAACCTCAGAAAATATAACTGCAGAGAAGAGGGAACTACTGTATGTTCTCTGAAGCTCCAACTGCTTTATGAGAAACTGATAAAGAACTAATATGTAATGTAATGTAAGACTGGGATGCATTGAGTAAAGGCACTTATAATAAACAGTGTCTTTGACAGACAGGAAATGGTTATAAAGTTTGTGGCTTTGTTTTCTCTCAACATAAGTAGTTTGTGCACTAAGTCTGACAGGCAATAAGGGCTGGGTGTTAACAACAAGTCTAAGGAGTGCCCAACATTTTTGCTACTCCGCTCCCAGTTGCATTTTACAGCATTGCTATAGTGTCTCTGTCCTATGATTGTGACATTTCACTCACCCCATACTACAATACATACAAGCATATAATAAAAGTTTTGTAAGGTTCGTGACCCTGTTGCCAGTATTCTAACTTAATGTAATCCTATTTTCTTCTATGATATTTTACATAAAGCTGGTTTATTGATATCATCTTCAGATCAACAAATTAAGACCTGCCTAATACAAAAGAGTATAGCAAAACTTCTAAAGGACAAACTGCTTTTTGGAGGGAATGGAGAGTTTACTTCTACAAAAGAGAGTTTTAGTACTACCATTTGACAAGACAAAGCTAGTGTCAACCAAATTAATACCAGCCCTAAGTGGTGAATAGAAACCTCTAATGAGGAATTCTTATTATTAGTTTCTATGTACATCATTAAACCTTTAGAAAGAGATTCCAAAATGTGCAAAGATCTCATCACAAGCCAAAACCCAAAGGACAGCTCAGCAAAGACTGTCTAAAGATTTTTTAAAGTATGAGGTATTTGTCTATAATATCAAAGACAAGCCTCAGGTAACTGGAGATATAAGAATAATAAATATAGCCTGGGGTCCACATGGCTCTAGAGAAGAATTACGCACATCTGAGCTTTCAACCAACTACAGACAAAAAATACTGGGGGGGGGGGGACACTGTGTCTGTACTAAATGGATATGGACTTTTTTTCTTGTTATTATTCCATAAGCAATGCAGTATAAAGCTCTTTACAATAGACACTATAGTCATCTAGAGATGGTATAAAGAGTACCACAGGACGTGTGCTAGTTCTGGTCTGACACTATGCCATTTTACGTGAGGACTTAAGAATGCTTAGATTTCAGTATCCACAGGGGCATCCTGGCACTTTAAATGCCTGCCAGAAATTAAGAGACAGCTAAACATACATTTACAAATATTTAATTAATATTTACTGTCCAAACTGCGTTTTGTCAGACTCCCTAATCCAGTGTACTATAGCTAGGTAACAAAAACTAACAAGACAACTGACAAGAAATTTGACAAAAATAAGTTTGTTACTTTTCCTATCAAATAAAAATGATAGTGACATTCTAATACAATGTTATCATTTATGATTTCACATACCAAAACTGTAACAGTGGATTTAACAATACTTATCTAATTTGGCAACATTATATTCAGTCTAAGAATTCTGTGTGCTTCATGACACAGCTATGAAGTCAATCTGAAACTTAAGAGAAATAACCAAATAGTGGTATACTACAAGACTCTTCACATTATGAATAATTTTTATCAATAGCAATAAAAAATAAAACAAAATCTTTTCCCTGCTTGTACCACCCTTGCCAAAACATAACATTTTTTAAAGGTGTGGTAAAATACAACCACACAATAAACATGCCTCCAAGCCAAAGAAACCTTAGGCTTACAGTAACCTGAAAAAAGCAATCTTCCTTTGCTACAAGAGCTCTTGATAGCACAGTACGTAACTGCTATAAATTTCTTTCTAGATTTTTAAAACTATCTTATTTCTTTCTTTTTTGGTACCAAGGATCAAACTCAGGACCTTGAGCTTGCCAGGCAGGGACTGTGCCACTGAGGTAAATCTCTAGCTCAAAACATTCTTGATATACCAAACTGTAATTCTGTTACATTTCTAGAAGAAAGGAAAACTTAACACTTTTTAAAGTACAAATTTTTTCTGTTCAAACATTTTTTTTGCAAGGAGAATGTGTTAATTTTGTAGTCATAAAAAATAAACAAAAAAATAACTGGTTCCTTAATCCAAGAAACTATGCTATTAGTAATACTGAATAAAAAAATTAAGCTTTTAAAATATAGATCCTTCTTCCAAGTAGCTGTGATGTTTTGATGTTAAAAGTCATGCATTTCCATTCATTCATACAAACAAACATACATACACACAGGTTCATGCAAACATATGCACTTATTCATATGAAAGTTCAAGTAAAATGCAGAGAGCAAATGTATGTGGCTCAAAAAGAAAAACAGTCTCAAAAACTTTTATGTCAATGGCAAAAAAGTAGTTTATATTGTAATTACCTAGATACATTCACCCAAGAATTTGAAGTGTTAGAAGTTCACAATCTACACTGAAAACCTGCTTGTTTATTATGTGTATAATGTATATTATCATTTTATTTAGAGAAAGGGGGAATACAGGAACACAGTCAGCTTCTGGTAAAAGCAGACTTTGCCTTGAGAAAGTGAGGAATGGGGTTCATTGTTCACCTACCAAGAAAAAAGATGTTCTTGGTATCTTTCCATAAGTCACAGTTAGCTATGTGCCACAATATTATACCCTCTATAGTAAGCTCACTGGGAGGAGTTGCCCAGAGTTCAGTTATCATACTGTGCTACTAAATGGTCCCCAGGCAACTCTAGATTTCTCCATGTTTTCACAGTTAATAAATGTTCAATAGATTCACTTCAACTTCTTTTCTAGAAGCATACTTTCACATATTTTTTGGTTTTTTAAAGTTTCACTTGACCAGAAGGCTGCTTAGAAAAAAGAGCACAGGCAGCTAGATGCAGTGGCACACACCAGTAATCTCAGCTTCTTAGGAGAGTGAGGCTGCAGAATCACAAGTTTGTGTTTGTGACCGACCTACAAACCTTGTGAAGGCAGCTCCGCAAGCCCTGCCCCCACTAAAAAAATACCTGGAGATGTAGCTCAGTGAGAATCCTGGATTCAGTCCACAGTAAATGGGATCATCTGGGACGGGGACAAAAAGACACACACACGCACACGCACGCACACACACACACGGCACAACACAACACAACATGGACAGACAGACAGAGAAGGAGAAAGAACGCACCCGGGCCAGTGATGGCTACTCCTTTAGAGACAGAATGTCAAACTGCAATCCAAAACCTACTCATTTACTGCAGAGTGCCAAGCCTGGAACTAAACCTGAATCCTGAGGTTTTAGTTTAGGGAATTGTTTTTTTACATTAACATCTTTTGTTTTAAGGAAAAAATACAGTAACACTCATGTCTTAGGTTCACTGGCACTGGGTTAGGCCATATCCAAAAGGTCAGTCTGCGATGAAGAAGTGAGTTATTTAAGGAACAGTATGTGGTATTTGTGTTATAAACTTATATACTTCCTCTGAACTTTAAATCCCCAACATTAAGTCAGACCTTGATAGATGCTTAGTACTATTTAGAATAAGGACATCAGAAAATTCAGGAGGAGAGGAGGAATGCAGATTCCAGACTTTACTCAGGAAACACCATGAGTATAGGCACTGGGAAAATGTGAGGCATTTAGAATGGTCTGGTGAGAGGTAAGTGAGTGGGGAGTGTTAGGCCCCTTTCATGTATCCCCATAATGCATGGAGCTAGGTGGCGATCAAACATATTTGATAAGTCAATGACAAAATAACATACAAAGAAAAAAGGCCATGGGCAAGAAAAGGAGGGCCAGAGAGTCTGTGGTATTTCTTTGACTTGGTCTCTGATGGTTAATTTTTACAGTTTACCACTACAGTAGTTATGTAAATTAAACTGGTGCATTCATTTCTCTTGGATAAGGTAATATACAAAATAAAGTCCAAGTATATACATTTAAGAAAAGTACATATAGAGAGATTGTCCTGTCAAAGAGTAGCCATAACTCTAAGAGTATCTGCAAAGACCTAATTAAAATCAGAGCTGACGTTGAGATCTCTGCATATTAACATGGCCTAGAGCCAAATCTCTTTTCTGGCTGACCATGCAGGCTGTGTCACTGGACATTACTGTCACACAACATGCAACAAGACACGAGTACCCAGTCCTCTCTGTCTGCTGAAGGCCAGAGTCTACCTTTTCTTCCAGCAAATCAAGAAGGCAAAAAAGAAGTCATTTCCACCCTTGCTTCTAGTTAACATCTGGATTTTGTCATAATTTTAGTAAACCAAATTTCTATAAGGAACGGGGTGGCAAAACTTTTAATTGCCCACACCAGCACTCCAATTCTCTCACATCGAGGTGTGAGCTTCCATTCTGGTCTGCCTCCCATTTCAACTCTAATGCACCTCCATTCCCAGACGGATTTCACCAGCTGCTCCTACACAAGCTCCTCTGACACGTGGTCAGGATCATCCGTTGTCCCGGTGACCTGTCACGGAATTCAGGCACACCACTTTCACAGTTGGCATTTTCTTACATTTATGATTATCTTGAGACTCTAAACAATGAAATAGTGAAAAATTCTCTTTTCCAATGGTCACACTAGAGTTATGGAAAGATATACTATTTGGAAATAGGTAAATCTAGAGTTGAAACCTAGTCCACTATTTCCTGGCTATGTGATCTTAGGGTGGCCATTTAATTCCATCACAAATTTCTTCTTTTATCGATGCAATTTATTATCTATCTATTATGTCTGGCCCTGAGAATTAGATCTAGGATATACAAAGCACTTCACCTACTAGACCAAGGCATTATTATTAGTCACTTTTTCCTCTCATTCCCCATAGGTCTATGATAGGACTTTACTATTAAGAAAAACCAAAGTTATAAAGAATAAATGAGACTCATATTTAAATTTATTCTACCCAGGTTTGCAGCAAAATCACTTGGGAAAGGAAGAGAATACTTCAGTGTAAGATTCTGTTATTGAGAAGAAATGTGTTTAAAGGGTCTTCATGAAGAAGCCAATTTTCATATATAATTGGTTAAGAGATCAAAGGTATCTCAAGTTACTATACAAATGTCAGAATTGTTAAACACTTTAAGTGGAAGCATTTCTTTGCGTCCTATCTTTAAATTGCTTCCTTGATGAAAAAGTATTTTAAAAGATATCATGAAGAAATTCCATTTGCAATAGGTTAGTACAGAGATTTAACAATAAATGTGTATAATGGAACTACTCTGTTACATTGATTTTGGAATAAAGTAGAGTCAACTATAGTGTGTATGGTCTTTAGAATGAAATGAAACCTATGGAGTAGCTGCAAATGAGCAACAAGAAGTCATACAAAAAGTGACCTAACTGCAGGAATAATTTTTAGTGAGTTGTGGAAAATCAGAATGCATCATTTTCACAAAGTAAAATAATGCCACCTGCCTATAGTGGCTATGGGAACCATGCAAATCATGTACACCTCATCATGAACATCCCCAAGACAAAAAGAACACAAATAGCTGCCAGGTGTGGTGTCAGGGCATGCCAGCTACTCAGGAGCCAAGGATAGGAAAACTATAAATTTAAAGCCAGCCTTGGGTATTTAGTGAGCTTCTGTCTCACCTGCCTAGCACATACAGAGTCCTAAGTCCAATTCCCAGGAAACAAAACAAATAGAAAAGGTAAAAACACAGAAAGGAAAACAGAAGGAAAAGTAGAAACACATTTCTTCCATTTAAGGGTTTCAAATATAGGACATGCTCAACTTCCACCCCCTATCCTTTCTCTGTTGATTCTCTTTCACTCTTTCAACATCTTCACTTTGTCCAGGATGCCCAAATGCCAGCTTCTAAATGCCAAATCCCACTTACTTGGACCATGTCTTCCTATCACCTGTGTGTTTAACCAGAAATGGTTCCTCTCCCCCAGTCTCCTGCGCATCTGCATGGACGGTGCCATTAGTATTGACATGTTCTCTCCTAGGTGTAAATACGTTTGTTTCATATGGATTTTTGCTCTTTCACACTAACTAAAAACCACTCCAGAAAGAGGAGGGCACCATGGGTGTAGTTTAGGGACAGAGCACTTGCCTAGCACTTGTTCAATTCCCAGGAAGGACCACATACATAGGTACATACATACTCCCTATGCACAGGAGCTCTGTATGAAGTTCCAGAACAATTGTAAAAAGAGTGAATATTCTGTAAATTCCCACAGGATGAAAGAGGAATATAAGGTAATTTTTATAAAGTCTGAAATTATTTTAACATAAATATGGTACAGCATAATTATATTATTGTGTCTATTTCTTAAACTTTAACAGCAGCAATGTTTCATATTTTGCTAACAAGAGATGAAAAAACATTATTTAGAGATTTAGCTTTGCTTAGGGATAGGTAATAAAGTGTCAGATTTTGTTTGCAAGTACTTTCTTCACATTCAAGCATGTCTACCACTCAAACAACAAAAGCTACACTTTGGTATATTTTATTCAACACCTAATTGTTTCCACTCACTTGCACTTACCATCGCCCCTGGGTCCCTAAAGCAGAAGGGCACCATAGCCAACACTGCAATCTTTGCAAAAACCCAATGAAATGGGAAAAAAGTGGGAGAAAACATGGGATATTTAAACTTGAAAACATTACAATTGAGAGATAATTAAATGAAATTCATGAGCACTGCCACGTAAAATGGACTTGGGGGTGGGTACCAAGGACTGAACTTGGGACCTTGAGCTAGTAAGGCAGGTTCTGGAAACACTGAGCTAATAATCCTCAGCCCAATGGCCTTGTTTTTTTTTTTTTTTAAAGATAAATTCTTAAGTATAAAACATGAAAATGCCCTTCCTTTAAAAGATGCATACTGAGGGGCCGGAGATTTAGCCACATATAATGCTGGGCGTAGTGACTCACACCCACCAGCTATCAATACCACATACCACAGTGCTGGGTGTGGTGGCTCACGCCTGTAATCTCAGCAATCAGGAGGCAGAGACAGGAGGATTGCTGAGTTCGAGGCTTGCCTGGGCCACATAGTGAGCTCAGGGCCAGCCTGAACTACAAAGCGAGACCCTGTCTCAAAAAAAAAAAAAAAAAAAAAAAAAAAGAAGCATACTGAGATATGAGATGTCAATTTGTGGGACTTGCTTTAAAAGTTTCAAGAAAAAAAAGCAATTATGTAAAAATATTATTATTAAGTGTAAGTGAAATGCATGTGGTTTGTTTAGTGTAATAGTCTATATAGTTATTCCTATATTTGATATTTTTCATAACTGAAGTCCCACCTAGGACATGAACTGCAGGAGCATTGGTAATTACTAAGCCTCTCTGAGCCTTTTCTTCATTTGTTAAATACTGTCAATTCAAGGCTCAAAGATTAGCTGGGTATGTAACATAAATAGGACACTGACATCACATGGTAATTACACAATAAATGTCAACTATTGTTAACACTGGCTGAAAGGCAGAGTAATGCAAAGAGTCTCTCCTACACAGAACTGGGGGAAAGGAGGTAAGTAGAAGAAGAGATCCCATCACTGACCTCTGTACAATCTAGCATATGCCCAGGGATTACAGTGGAATGAAAATCCACAAAAGAAAACAAAAGAAGGAAGCCAGTGCCCACCTCCAGCAGCAAAACAGTCATGGCATGCACTCTCAAAACCACCCAAAATACACCCCCACCACCAACAAGTAACTGCAGAGAATTAGAAGCAATCAATTTCTGTAATAGCCCATTATGTCTTTAATAACAAAAATCAGCTGTTATACATACAATAAGCACTTAACATTAAGAGTTGTATAATCTGGGCCAGAGATTTGGCTCAGTGGTTCCAGCACCCCAGTAACCACATACAATGCTGGGCATGGCGACTCACGCCCACCAGCAATCAATACCACATACCACAGTGCCAGGCGTGGTGGCTCACACCTGTAATCCCAGCACTCAGGAGGCAGAGGCAGGAGGATTGCTGAGTTCCAGGCTTGCCTGGACTACATAGTGAGCTCAGGGCCAGCCTGAACTACAAAGCGACACCCTGTCTCAAAAAAAAGAAAAAAAAGAATTGTATAATCTGAAAGACCAAAAGCAAGTTTGTCATTCTCCTAGAATAAAAGGTGGACAGTATTCCAGGGGCACTTCTGCATAGAAAGCAAATAATTCCTCTCTCAAAAAAAAAAAAAAAAAACAGACCAGACATAAAATACGTATTTACACTTTTGTTTCTCTATTAACCCATTTCTCTTACTATAAAATATTTTATAACTAAACAGAAAATCCTTCTAACTTAATATGCAAAGAATGTACCTAGCTTAATTATTGCTTTTTTAGGATGTCTTTTCTCATAAGCATACCAAACACTTTCTTATTAGATGGTCTTAAAAGTTTCTTTTTACCCCTAAGTTTACAAAATTCAGATAATAATAAATAAATAACCCTGTCTCTTAAAAATAGAAAATAAAGTCCTAATGCATACAGATATATCATCAGTGAGAGAAAAATTATGAAATAATATGTAACAACAAAAATCACAGCTACCTAGAACACTGTTCTTGCAGCAGTAACAGAAAGACTGATAACATTAACAACAGCTTGTACTTGGTGAATGTTCTATGAGCTAGGTGCTCTGCATCTAAGTGATTTCCCTGTATTAAATCATGTCCCCTTCACCGTCAGCACAGTATTGGGACTTTAACTTCCCACTCTGCAGTGAAGAAAATGAAACATAAGGGTTAGCCAAAACAAATGTCCTGCAGCAGCACCCAGGGGACAGAAGGGACTGTAACCCAAGACTGACTCCAAAGCCCATGTTATTAATTAGTGAACTACCAAGCTTTCTCCAATGGATGCCTGTACCTACAGTAAGCCTGGAGCTATGACCCTGTCCTTAACAAGACCAATCAGTGGCATTGATAATGATAAAGTCTGAACATCCTACCACTTGCTAAATAACTGTAAATTATTTCTTGCCAGTATATTTTTAAGTAAGAAAAAATTTGCCTCCCCACCCAGTACCAGGAATGGAACTCACAAGCTTGCATTTGCAAAGCAGATGGTGGCACCACTGAGCTAAATCCCCAACCTAGATTCTAAATAAAACTAGTACCATACAAAATACCTTCCCCACACAGAGAATTCAAGCTCACCTTCTATAGTAACCACACTGTAATTAAATGCTACTGTACTTAAAACTGGAAAATTTGTGGCATAGTATATAAGAGGCACACTGGCAACTCAACAAAAACATTAAGTATTTACACAGCATAAAAGATATATTTTCTTAAATTTTACTTGATAAAATATATCAAAAGATACACAATTCATTTCAACAACAGAAAATAAATACTCAAAAATATCACACTTTTCAGGTTATGGATACTTCCAAATTCCACTTATTTTAAATTGATTAAATTTAAGGAAGGAAAGTTAGTAAGTTTCATAGAGCAAATATCATTGCTCAAAGAATGTTCACTTGTGTTTGCTCATGATAACAGCCACAGCCCTGAAATAGGACCTTTCTAGACCAAAGCTCATGAATACTGTGAGCCATGCCTGAGTTCATTTAACTATCAGAGTAATATTTTCCACACAATGTCTTAAACAAGTACCTAATTTACACTTGTTTATATAAACAAGATTTTTAAAATAAATTTTTAAACTTGAAATTTGACATATATAGGCAGTATTTTTGTATCTTTAATTCATGGAAATTTTTTATCTTTCAAAATACAAAGCACTAAATATAATTCTCTCTCCATATGGGTACCAAAGTCCAAGGATGCTCAAGTTCCTTACATAAAACGCATAGTATCGTCATATAACCTACATATGTCTTTCCTTATTTCATGTTTAGATTATTTATAGCTAATACAATATAAATGCTATATAAATAACTGTTATAGGGAATAATATCAAGGAAAAGGTCTGTACATACTGAGGACCAATGCAATTTGTTAGAATACTTCTGGTTGAATCTGTGTATGGAGAACTGTATACAAAGGTCAACTGATTCTAGGTTTCAAATATGCATGCTTTCACATTGATAAAAGGACTACTGAAGATATATAATCATAGGATCCATATCTATTTTAATCAGTAGAAAAGGGAGATGGGAGTAGAAAATAAAATACCATTTCCATTATAATCCCTGTAGATTTATATTCTAATTAGTTTTTTACTTAACAGGGGAAATTTTCTATAAAATTATTTTCATATTTATATAATCACTCAAGATTGGTTTTTCTTAAACATTTCTGTTTTTCATGAAAAGTTTTCTTCATTTTATTACTAAAAGCTGTCATGATTTTAATTTCCAAAAATATAAAATCATGCTGGGCATGGTGGCTCACGCCTGTAACCCCAGCACTCCGGAGACAGAGACAGGCGGATTGCTGAGTTTGAGGCTTGCCTGGGCTACATAGTGAGCTCAGAGCCAGCCTGAACTACAAAGTGAGACCGTGTCTCAAAAGAAAGAAAAAAAAAAAAAAAAATATATATATATATATATATATATAATCATTTAAGTTTATGCTATTAGCAACGTTCAAGTTCCAATTCAATAACTTTTATTTTTACAATGAAAACTAAATTTTTTCCAAAACAAAATCAATGTATGTCACCTGTTTGTAACCTTTGTAATTTGAGACCTTTCATCAAAACAGTGTACGTTAAGACATGAGCATATTTATCCAGATGCCATACCACTCTTCATTATCCAGCCTTGATGATGACTTTCCCACTACCCAAGGACACAAAAAACTAGACTTAATAAACTAAATCTCTATGATAAACTCCTTGCAGGCAGGGACAGGGTCTGTCATCAAGATACAGAACAGTACAAAGTCATACAAATCCTTCAGCCCTCCAGCCCATTACGCTTCTTCTCTTTTCTGAAATCCACAAACGGCATCTGCTCTGTCCAATCCACAAGCATCTAGGGAGTAAACTACTCTTTCTCTTTATAACTGTTTGGTCTAATCAGTTCTTCTGAACATAACAACTTCTGGAGTCACTAACTACAGGAGAGTTCAGAGTAGAAGACAATTTCGACGCTAGAAGAGGACTCTTGACAGAGACGAGCTGTAGCTACCTAGTACCCAATGAAGAGAATGATGAACATGGGGTCAGAGCTACAAAATTAAGGAAAGAAATCTGGAGACCAGATGGTGGTCACCTATTATTCTACACACTGTAAGCAAAAGCTTTCTCAAAACTGAGGCTAGCTTCAACATGAGATGAAGGGGAGGTCAAGAAGCAAGAAATTGAGAAAATAATACCTGGGCCATTTTAACGGGACCAGTAATAAACTAATTATTAGAATTTTGGCCAAAGATTAGTTCCTTAGAATTCATACAGAAAGAATATGTCCTATTCAAGAAATCCAACTATTCAAATTCAGAGCCAATTTCAGCAAGATATTATTTGCTAGCAACAGTGGGAGGTATATGTGTATTGTCTGCAAAAGCAACAGTAAAAGGTAGGACTAACTCAGTGTTATATACATGATACTAACTCTGGGAATCTAAAAGGAAGTGAGAAATATAGTACGTTATACAATTTGGAAGATTATATTTGTAAATGATTTAGTGTTTACAAATACTACATAAAGAAACATCTAATGCCAACCAAGAGGCAGACAGAAATAAGCCATGAAGTGGAGTAAGAAAAGGAAGAGTTTAATCCAAACTAATACTAATGTAACTATCAGTTCTGATAATGATGATAATTGATAAATTCTGGAAATTACTACATCAGTTATTTTTGAAACATTACCCCCTTCAATAATTTCTATAATCCTATAAAAAGTGGTGGTGAACCTTTTAGAGACCGAGTGGCCCTGAATCCAAAACCCACTTATTTATTGCAAAGAGCCAGCATTGCAATTATACCTGAACACTAAGGTTTTAGCTTAGAAAAAAAAAAAAAAAACAACTTACATATTAGCATCTCTTGTCTTGAAAGAAAAATAATGTACATGCCATAGGTTCACCACCACTGCCCTGTAAGACAGGCACTATTAATATCTCCTACTTTACAGATGAGGATACTGAGGCTCATTAAACCAACATTAGCATCATAGGGCTGCTAAGTGTTTCATTTGTATTAAAATCTTTTCTGTTCTGTAAAAACCTAGAAAATTAAAAAGAAAAAAATCATGTAAACCATCAACCAAAACACATGGGACTTTACCTACCCTTCCTTCAAAAATACCACAATTCCATAAAAATGAATCTCTTTGTTTTGCAGTACTGAAGATTGAAACCAGGGCCTTCACACTGAGCTACATCTCCAGGCCTTTTTTGCTTTATTTTGAGACAGAGTCTTGCCAAATCCATAATCTGCCCAGGATGAGCTCGACCTCGTGATCTTCCTGCGTTGGCTTCCCAGAGTGCTAGGATTACAGGCATGTGTCACCATGCCCAACTTTAACAAGGATAAATTTATTCAGTTTTGCCTAAGTTTTAAAAGAAGGGCAGCATAATTTATTTAAAGGGTTTTAAAAATAAAATAAATCAATACATTTTCTCTTCTGTATCATCAAGTATGATACAAAGTACAGGCATTAAAATTATAATGTCCAACGAATGAAGATCCTAATCTGACAGTTTATGTAGACATCACAAAAACTATTCAATAAAAGCAGTTATTTTAGAACTGGCTATCTGCCCAGAGAATGCCAGAATACATTTTCACCAAATGGATAGAAAAAGCAGCAGGATGGACTTGAACTCCATTTTATATCTGCTATGATCTATATAACACCACAAGGCAATTTCCTCTCATTACTTTTATATATAATTAGACATAGTTGAACAGATAAGCTAAAGAAAATATTATAATTCATTTCATATCACTTAAAATTAACATTCTTATATACTTATATTTTAACTGAATTTTTGAGATGTTAGGTAAAAGCACTAAATTGCCCCATATTGATACTACACTTTTGTAAGGCAACATCTGTAGAAAGAACATAATATTTAAAATGACATAAAATGGTATATTTGAATGTTCTGGGAAGAATGAGAAAGGTGGTGCTGTATGAATAAAATTATTATAGATCATATGAGCATCACTTATATAATTAATTCCATAAAAAAGTTTCCTTACTTTCTAAATTAAATCTTTACTTTTATACCAACTGATTTGCAAGAGGAAAGAATTATAAATGCAGCACATCCTGATCTTCATTTCAAGGCAGCACTGTGAAATAATAAGTGGCCAATATGGTCTTGACAATTACTGTACATTTCATTAAAATTTCATCTCTCTGACCCATTTTAGGCTCACTACATGCTTCTGGCCATATGCAATCAGTTACGTAAAGTCTGATATCTTCTCTATGAGCACTATTTCATTACTTGCATCAGAGCAAAAGTGATATAGACTAAGAAATAATTTATACCATGTTTATATCAATGTTCCAAAAATGCTACTACAACGCAAATCAACATATTGTCAAGTCAAATTCTATTACAAAGAGAGAAATTTCAAATTTTTCAAAAGCAATTGAGAAGTCTCCAACAACTATACATTACCTTACGTTACAAGATTTTTAAGCTGTTATGCTTTGTTCAACATGCATTACAATCTACTGAATGAAATAAGTCAAAACGAAACCATTCATATATGAGCCATGTTGCATCTCAACAGTGACAAATTCACTTTTCAAAAGGATGGAGAGTCATGCACTGGCTGGCAAGCTTTGGCCTCACCTGAAAAGGTACAGTGCAAAGATATGACTCTTCCACTTCTGCTGGATTGTGTGAAACTGAACAATCAGTAACCTCTGTAGACACTGGTTCTTATCTGTACATGAAAACTGGACTACATCCTTACACAAATCTTTTCAGCAAAATCCTGGCTACAGTGAAGTTTCCAGTACAGAATGGATGAACATTGACTTGACTTTTCTCCCTCCAGAAGCAGCACCTAAAACAGTTCTGGAAACCCATAAGGCTTTCCTATGTGGAAAGACAGCTTAAAAATCTTGAAACTTCATAATATGTATCATACCATTTGGAAAACTCCCAGTTTTACACCCAAATTCTGCATGCTGGGATTAAACCTAACCCCACACTTCTGCTCCCCAAAATATCAATTGGAAACTTGATAAAGCAATTGTGTGTTTGAGTATCTGCGAGGGCCAGCATCCTGAAGATTACTCGTGAATTAGATTAAACCTCTCCCTTACAAAAAGCCTATGAAATTTAGGGAAGACAGATTCAAACAACTACAACACAAACAAGCAAAAGTTACTGCAGGTTAAGCAGAGGTGCTGCTCTGTAAGATGGGCAGCCCACTCAGATTCAAGATTAGGGAAATCTTCCCCCCAAAAAGCATGGCTAATCTAACAAACTATACACATGTACCTTGAATACTAAATGACAGTGCCCTCACGACTTGTTTTTTTAGCCACTTCTCCCAAATAGCTTCTTCCCTTTCTATTTATGTGCTCTGCATTATCCTTTCTGACCATACCTTGTTCTAAACTGCTCATCTGCAAATAACTGTTCTCAGTAGTACTGACAATGATTATGTCCACATGAGTGTCCCTAAGAAAGGGAAAATATCCTTTCAAATGTTAAACATCTGTAATGGAGTCACTTGTGCTTAATGCCACACAAGCAAAATAAAACTTGAAGCAAATACATCCCAAAACAGACCATTTTTTTCTAAAAACATATTTTTCAGTCTATGTCAGAGTAGTAAGAAGTATCCTCTCTGCTTTAACTCTTACCAAAAAAAAAAAAAAGAAAAAAAGAAAAGTAACCTGCAGTTAACTAGTCAGCTCTTTCTCTATTCTGTTTCCTTGTTCCCACCTCACAAAGCCTACTATTCTGCCACTGCCTGGTGGAAGCCCTCATTCTGTTCGCAGAATGGAGGCTGCCCCAATTCATGAATCATGAATAAAAGCCAATTAGATCTATAACTAAATTTGTTGTAATTTTGTCTTTAGGCCCAAGAGTGAGTGAAAATGGAATGGAAATATCCACGTGGGTAAGAATGAATACAAGAGGGGTTACATAAGGGTAAGACCACATGGTTATTTATGTAAACTCCTTTCAGGGATTTCCTACTCAGGGGAAGGGCCATTTGATGCTCAGAATCTTTCAGACCCAAAGATATTTTAGTATTTTTCAATGTTACGTGTTTTCAACTTAACTTGAAATCACTGAATCAATGTTTTGAATAGAACTGAGTCACTACTTAACAGTAATTGTAGGATTATTTCAGAAGCAATAAAATCTTATACATCTCCAAATAACTCTATTGTAACAATATAATTTGGTGCACACAAGTCTTTGTAGCCGTTACAGTCTGATTGAATGAAGATCTTTTCAAGTGAAAAACACAGTACTTCAATATTTTTCATGACTTGGAACAATGTCAAACTAAAGTTTATTTTTCCATAGCAAAATATTACCAACATTTTGGCTATATTGCATAGCAAAATATAACCAATATTGCCTAATATGACTGTAAAAACAGTTTGTGCAGCCAGAAGCAGATATTTACAAATCAATAAGCTAGTTATCCTTAATTTTTTTAAAAATCATTTTATACAGAAGATATTTATTACCTATATCTCTCCATATATTAAAAATTCATGAATTAATTGTATTGTCTATAATATGGTTGATTTTAAATGTAGTGTGAAGGGTTATTAACAAAAATTTAAAGGTCTTCTAAACATTCCATACAATAATTGCATAGAGATTGAAACTATTTTTAAAATTGTTATAAAGTGGAGTATTCCCCAATATTTACTTACCTGAGAATATTTTGAAATTGCTAAGACTTTAATAAAGTAATGAAATAAAATTTACCATAACTATGTTTCAATGCTATAAATCAAAAGAATAGCTATCTTTTTTATTGACTGAAGTTATCATGTGACAAAAGTAAAACTGAATATGTTCTTTGGAAGAAAAACACTTTCAGTGCAATGACAAGAGCTGCCGTGATAGTATCAATCCAAGTGCACTTAAAAAGTCTTTAAAAAGACACGGATCCAACCATGGACCCACAGCTGTAACCAGGTTCAGGTGCCTGAGTCCTGCTTACCCTAGGTACTTATTTGCTGCCTTCTGAGGATATAATCTTTGTTCATATCTATTTCTTTCTTTCCCTATGTCCAACACACATGAAAGTGTGCCTCAAGAACAACAATTCCAGTTTCTTCCCATGTAGTTTTACTTTTATTATTTCAGAGGCAAGCATAAAAATGTATTTAATGATCTGAGATCACCACTCAAGAACTGACCGCACTTGCCCATAAATAATTCATCTCTTGACCAAAATTCTATGTAAAGGGAAGGGAAAAAAGCCATCAATAAAAAGGAGACTTGG
The DNA here is from genome assembly GCA_004025085.1 of Thryonomys swinderianus. Lineage (NCBI taxonomy): Eukaryota > Metazoa > Chordata > Mammalia > Rodentia > Thryonomyidae > Thryonomys > Thryonomys swinderianus. The sequence continues at coordinate 71,966 of PVIC010000962.1, read as the reverse complement.
GAATAGAGTGATAAAATATGAAAAAGAAACACTTTTTGCTTATTTAGTGAACCAAAACAGAGGCTGCTGCAGCTGTAGGAGCCTCTCTGGACTGACGTGACAGGAGCTGCTACAACTAAAAACAGACGCTCGAAACAGATGGCCACTCAGCGGAACGCTTCGGGCTCTCTCACACTCAGGCACGTTTACTGAAGATGAGACCGCTCTAGCTTTGCTGCAGATACACACTGGACCTCAGGGTGCTGATACATAGCTGCTAATTAATGTTACTTTTCTACCTAAATTTACATTTTTAAGGGCATGGCTAGTTACAAAGTACCAAGAGCAGAATTTAAAGCCTAGGTATAGAATTTAAATGGATGAAATGGAGACTACCACTACTATTCAAAAATCAAGAATCACTCTGTAAGTATTTCAAACTGTGTTTACTTTTAATCATTTGGGCACGTCAGGAGTTCTTACTGCCAAGGCATAACTAGCAAAACTAACGAAGGATCATCTTATACTCACATAATTTTTTTTTTTTTTTTGAGACAGGGTCTCGCTCTGTAGTTCACGCTGGCCCTGAGCTCACTATGTAGCTCAGGCAAGCCTGGAACTCAGCAATCCTCCTGCCTCCACCTCCCGAGTGCTGGGATGGCAGGCGTGAGCCACCATGCCTGGCACATAATTTTTTTTTTAAATCAATCCTTCATCTAGCTGTCTGTATTAGGAGTCAGTATTAACCAGCCAGCAGTCTTCAACATGAATGCAGCAGTTATAAGGCAGCCTTTGGAAGAAATCACCTTCAGAATCCTGACAGGAAAACACGCTAGAATCTACAAGAAAGGGCTGAAACTTCCTCCAAGGGTCTGCACAAGACTGAGAAAGAGTGAAAGAATGAGAGGGTCACGGAGGACACTATCACTTCTCTGGAGCATGACGACAGCTGACTGGAATACTTATGTCATCATCCCTCTACTCCCCAGCCCCCAACCCACACCAGGACTCAAACTGAGGACCTTGCACTTACCAGGAAGGCACAGCCTCACTGAACTACATCCCCGGCGCCTCACTCCCAATTCCTGCTTACAAATATGTAACAAGGATTCTCTTCCTCCTTAAGGGGCCCTTTTTTTCTTTTGTTGAGACAGAGAGTCGCTTTGTAATTCAGTCTGCCCCTGAGCTCACTATGTAGCCCAGGCAAGTTTCAAACTCAACAATCCTCCTGCCTCTGCCTCCTGAGTGCTGGGATGACAGGTGTGAGCCAGCACGCCCGGCACTGTGGTGTGTGGTACTGATTGCTGGTGGGCATGAGTCACCACATATGGTTTGGTATATGGCTAGCAGGATCAAACCAGGGGGACCTTGCACTTGTGACGCAGGTGCTGGATCCACTGAGCTAAATTTCTGAAAGCCCCAAATCTTTATCATGGCCTACAACGACACGTGCAGCTTAGTTACACCTGGTCTATCCCAATTGATTGATTTCATCTGACAGCATACTCTTAGTCTATTAGAGCGAATACCTAAGAGTCACCTTTCATTCCTGAAATATGCCGTGCCTCCTGTGCTAAAGACGTAAATTCCTTCTACCTAAGGTATTGTCACTCCTCTTTATCTGCTTCAAGTACTACTTTACTTTTCAAATCTCAGCACAGGCCAGCATGTGTGAGTCCTTGAATTTAATCCCTTTCACCCCTCCTGCCCAAAACAAATTTCAGTCAAATACCACTTCCTCAGATAAGCCACTTCCCTGACCTCCTCTGCATATTCTACAGAGCACTATACAGTTTCTTAGTTGTGATTTGCTGCAATTTTCATTAGTGTGATTTTTATTGATGTCACCACTTGCCTCCATCAATAAGCTAAACTCAAAGACTGTGTAAACCAATGAATGCTGTTTCCACTCATAGAACTACATTACTCAGCATGTAGAGCAGCACCTAGCAAATTGAATTCTAAATACCTATCTGTTGAATTAATGAATGAATATAGGCTTTCAAATTTTAATATATATCATCCAGTAGGAAAATTTACTGCCATAGTTTGTTACAATTCTACAAAAGTTTCTTATTTTCACTAAACTGAAAATATGTGAAAAGAACTCCTTAGGGATCAGATTATTTTATCCTTTGAATTCAAGCATAAAATAAAATTCTTCATGACCCAATGAATTTACATCACAAAAAATAGCATATTCTAGACTTAAATTTTAAAGCCAGAATGTTTTAAAGAGATAAAAGATTAAAGATGGAATTGTAAAGATAAGGAAGTGGATTGAAAAAATTCAGACAGTACAGAAACTCTTTGAGTAGAATAAATGGATTATAGAGCAGGATATATTTTAATTTATTGTTAGAATAAAAAAGACATTAGGGTTTGGAACTGCTGGCAATACAAGATTAATATTTTATTTTTGAACATTAAAAAGATCCCTCAAATAGACACATTGACCAACTGTTGGATCAAAGAAATGGGGAGCAACAGATTAGATGCAGCCTGTTAAGGATATGTAATACTTTCCTACAAAAAAGCACTACAGTCAACAAGCCAGCAGATAGCGCATAACATTCACTTTTCATTTTTAGAAATATGTTGACTTTCAGATTTAGAGGCTTAATTTTTCCCCGTAACATTTCTACTGTTTAACAATCTTGTTCTTTGAAGTAAGAGCATCACTTCTAAGTATTTATTTTGAGTGGAGATCCCTCTGAGGTAGCAAGAGATCAATTCTTCACATTCTGTTTATTTTATTAAGTCAGGATTATCATAGAGCTTGAAAAGCACAATATCAAATGGTAACCATTTAAACACAGCTATCCTAAAAAAGACTGTTACTGCCATGAAGATATTCCAGTGTGCCTTTTTCCCACTCAGATTTTTATGTTCATGGCTTTCCTTTTTCACTGTTACTTCATTGCTAACATTTCTTCCTGACATGTATTGATCATGTTAATAGCAATAATACTGCCTTTCCTGCCTGGAACTTGTAGACTATATTGTATAAACATCTATATAAATTGACAAGCAAGTTTATTTAATGATGTTTATTCAAAGGAATAATATTCTCTAGATAGCATTTTTTTACAAGTTAAATATTTAAGGTAAAATTAATTTTTAAAACACAAGTTATAAAAATAATTTAATACCTTGTGACTTAACACAAACAACTTTCATACTTTACCTACACAATATGTATAATTCTATCACTATTGTTGATTTAATCAACTCAATCTTCTTATACTCTCTCTACTACATGGAAGTATACAGAGCCACAGTTGAATGTAGCTCTTAAAAGTTAAAATGAAAATTTTACTAAGCATGAAGTCCTACATGTCGTCCTAAGATTTAACTAATTTAATCATGAGAATATAAATAAGGGTACCAAATAGAAGCAACATAGTTCTTTATTCAAATCTTAGAATGGTGCCTCATGTATAACAAATACATTTCTAACTGAGTGAGCTAACAAATGGCACAAATCTTTGTGATGGGAAGCAATGTACGATTTCTGCTCTCCCCAGCCTCTAATCAGTAAGGAGCGAGAGAAAATTGCATCGTGAGTTTCTCAAATGTAAGTGACCCATAAGCCTGCCAAATCCAACAAGCTCAGCAACGACAATGATTTGATCCTGCCAGATTCTTCTGGGAAGTTTTCCCATATTCTACACTGTTAAACTGTTAATAGGAACATAGGGGTGATCCAGGGTAAAATTAAAACTAAAGTGAGAATTTTCTTCTCTAACATTCCTAAGAACACAGTCCTCTGTTTAAACAATCCCACCAGTGGCTACATGAGGAAGAAAAAAAAATATTTGTTGAAAGAACACGATCCAGAATGGAAATCCCTCCGCTGTCACAGGCAAGGTCAGAGGAACCCACGTAGAACACACCCTTGGAGAAATCAAAGCAAGTAAGAAAGCATAAACTAAAGTGAAACACTAAAGAAGTCTCCAAAGTATAAAAAAACTAAGATGTCTGATGAAGCTAATCAAAGCAGGAAGACACTCCAAAAGTGTGATATATTGTACATAACTGTTACAATACTGCCTTTTTTTTTTTTGATAGGGTCTCGCTTTGACGTTCAGCCTGGCCCTGAGCTCACTATGCAGCCCAGGCAAGCCTCGACCTCAGCAATCCTGCCTCTGCCTCCTGAGTGCTGGGATTACAGGTGTGAACCACCATGCCTGGCATACAATACAGAATTCTAAGACAACAGGACCTGGGTGATTTGGGGGTTTTTGGGAACAAATTAGAAAGGAGTTTGACCAAAGCATTGAAACAGCCAGTATGGCCAGATGTGATGACACACTTATAATCCCAACATTCTGAGAGGCTGAGACAGGACGATTGAAAGTTCAAACTCAACCTAGACAACTTGAGACTTGAATATTGTAGGATTACAGATCAGTCAAAAAATAACACTCGGAGCCGGAGATTTAGCTCAATGGTTCCGGCACCTGCCTCGCAAGTGCAAGATCCTGAGTTTGATCCCTGGTAACCACATACAATGCTGGGCATGGTGACTCATGCCCACCAGCAATCAATACCCCATACCACAGTGCCAGGCGTGGTGGCTCAAGCCTGTCATCCCAGCACTTGGGAGGCAGAGGCAGGAGGATTGCTGAGTTTGAGGCTTGCCTGGGCTACATAGTGAGCTCAGAGCCAGCCTGAACTACAAAATGAGACCCTGTTTCAAAAAAAAAAAAAAAAACTAAAAACGTATATCCATTCCATTGTCAATTATCTAACAAGTTCTGTAAGTTACAAATCAGCTTTCTGAGTATTAACATTTTTTTTTGATACCCAGAGATGCATTGCCTCTCAGCAAACATGCAGCTATAAAGTTGAGGATGCCAGCCAAAAAAAGTGATGTCAAAGTTTCTGGCTTCAGCATCCCTTTACATTTTTTAAATTATAGAGATTCCAAAAAAAGTTTTGTTCATATAGGTTATATTTGTCAATATTTACTATTCTGAATCTGAAAGCATAACTCAGTAATACAGCACTCACCTAGCATGCAAAAGGCTATGGGCTGGATCTTCAGCACCAGGGGGGGGAAAATATTAGAAACTGAAACTGAAAAACTTCAATACTTATTTATTCATTCATTTAAATGCAACAAACCCATTAAATATCAATACAACTACATTTTCCAAAACAAATAAAATTAGTGAGAAGAGGTACACTGGTTTCTACTTTTTTATAAAACAAGTGGATGGTCATGTCTCCTTTTTCATTCAGTAAATTGTAATATATTCTTTTGGTTGCAGCATAGAAAGAAAACACAGGTAGTTAGAAAAGGGAATATTTTAATAATCTTTTCAGTGAAGCGTAGATACTTTTCTCTAATACTATATAGAAACTTAAGGATGGTTTCTAAAAGGTTAATGTGTGGAATCTAAAAACCTTATCACTGATTTTTCCATATTCTGCAATATTTAGGCCAACAGTCTCTCTTGTTACTTTAAAAGGATCTTTTATTCATGCATGATTTTTAATTTTACACACTGGTCACTTGAAAAACAGAATGGTTCACTAAGTTATGCAGATTTCCTACATGTTGACAGCTTCACCACAATAATTTTAAAATCACATTTATTAGTAACAGTAAAAAAATCTTTGCATCCACTATAGCAGATGAAAGTTTTTCAAAATGCTGTTTTACATGAACCCACAAATTTTATCACCACAAGCAACAAATATTGTCAGTTTTCAACAAGCTGCCTTTGCTCATTTTAGAGAAAATATATGTTAACTACCTAATTCCTAAGGCCTAGAGTCTTATTTTTGGCACCTTAAAAAGCAATAACATTAAGCACCCACTTCACATCTGTGTGACCTTGAATCCAATGATCTGTTGGATCCTCAGTAGATTCAGAAAATTTCTTACATCACAGCATCACTGACAAGAATAACTGAGACCATGCATGCTAAAATGCCTCACAAACTCTCTGGCACAAAGTAAATTTCTCAATATACATCAGTTTCCATTCTTCCTGCCAAATGTCTTCCAAGGATCAAACATTCCCACATTCCAACATTATGCTTCATTATGAAACATTCAGGACAAAAAACAAGTAATATTCTGAGTTCCCACAAAAGACAAAAGCTGTCACTCATAATCAAGGACCTACAGCTTTCACAGAAGACATTACAGACTATGAAATAATATCTGAAAACATACCTTGATTGTTGTTGGATATAGGCACACTGAAAACACTTAAAAATAATTATTGAGGAGAGGACAGGGGAAAAGAGCCAGTGAAGGAGGGAGGGAAAGAAGGAGGAAGGGCGGGAAAGAGAAAGAGAGGGAAGGAAGGAAGGAGGGAAGGAGAGAAAAGTGGGAGGGAAGGAAGGAGGGAGGGAAGAACAGAAAGAGGAAAGGAGGGAAGAGAGAAACATAACTCCAGATCTGTAAGGAAAGGTCAACAGAAACATTATTCAATATAAATCTTAAAAATAGTCATCTAAAGAGATGAAGGTTTCATAGTGACTAAGCAGAGAAAAGTAAAACCAGAAACGTACTAACCAGAAAAAGCCATTAAAGAAGATATAAGCCTTCTCTGTCATCATCAAAATGTACAAATTAAAAGAAATTCACCTCAACTGACCATGAGTAGTAATTCCAAAGCATAAACTTCAGTATGAGGAATGGGTGACTAATGTTGTCTCTCTTCTATGTGAAGTTGAAACTCGTAAAAGAAAATTACAATATTTACAAATGAATTACTTCTTTACAAGGAAAGGAAAAAAGACAAAAAGATTAACTTAAAGTCCAACACATATCTGACCATTCAATTTCAGTCCTAACAGATCCACAAGTTTGGTTTAATATATTTATCCTTATGGGATATCTCTGTGGAATATTTGTTACTAACTACATATGTCTATCTGAAGAGTTTACAAATTTAACTTGCAGAATTTTCAAAGTGAATATGAAAATCTATCACCTAAGATTAAGAACAAGTAAAAATTTAGATGTAAGAAAATACACATACATGTTCATAGTGAAAACTGCTATTGCTTTTGTCAGAAAATCAAAAGGAATACAAAGACTCCAAAGAGCTAATACATTTGTCACACATGCATGTGCGTGCAGTCTGAACTAATTTGACTCAGTCTGACCAGGTGGCCACAAGTTTGAAACCAGCTTGGCCTACACAATGAGTTCAAGGCCAACCTGAACTATAAAGTGGAACTGCTGGGGGAGGGGGGCACTCATGAGTAGAGTCTTTTATTTCAAGGTACATTAAGAAATATTTCCAGAATACCTTATACTATGAAATTTTTGGTAAAAGCAGCCATTCAACAAGTGAAATACATATACCAGATGGTCGTATCTCAAGGAAATTATTTCTAATATTTTAGACTAATTTCTGACTAATATTACTGACTGATTTTTTTAGAAAAAGTTATAAAGCAAAAACTAAGAGACTGAAGTATCTGAATACACAGCAAAATTAAACACACTGAGGAGTTTGAATTTTTTCTAATATAGAACGTCAGTTTTTGAATCCACAAGTTTTAAGGCAGTATTTCACTATGTAGCACAGGCTGGCCTCCAAATCCTGGCAATCCTCCTGTCTCAGCCTCCCAAGTGCTAGGATAGAGGTGTGCACCACAAACCCATTTCTAAATCCAAGAGTTTTAAGACTCGTAACTTTTTTTAAAATGTCACTGTTGGGACTATCTAGCAGATACAGATTAGAGATAGGAGACAAAGCAAGAGACAAATTAGAAGTACTTCAAGAGGACCTAAGAAAGAGGAAATGGAAAGGAAAGAGTAACTTACTATATACACTAGGGAAGAAAAATTAATATAACTCTAGTGATTACAACACAAGAACAAGAGAAGGAAGAAAAAAATCATTCCAGGGTTTCACATATGGGTAAAGAGTTGAGAAATGATACCATTAAACTTTGGCATAAAACATGTGTAACAGGGCAGTAAAAAGGAAGAAGGTTGCTAATAAATGTGAGTGATTAACAAAATCATGACAAATATAAGATGTTAGTAAAATATTCATATGGAATAGTACAATATAATACTGGAAATATAAGAATGGTACTCACGGGATCACTCCATCTAGAGATGTTATTGTAAGTCTCAATCCCAGAAAAGCCACCAGGGAAGCAATGGAGAGATGGACCAGTGAAAAATCAAGTGAAGTGAGGGGAGGGAAAGAGGAAAAAGAACAGAACTGGAGGGACTCGCCACTTACAACATGAAGAACGCTAAGAGGCCAGCTCCTGATTCTAGACTATCCAGAAAGACATCCCAGCTCCGTTACTTAACCTGTGCAACCTCAACTCAAATTCTTTTTCTATGCTTCCTTTTTCTCGCCTCTAAAATCGCGATAACAAATGACCCTTTGTACTGTTGTTCGGTCATTTTGTCATCACATAACCCATGTGTCAAGCGTAAGAGAAAATAAATAAAAGCCGACAAGTAAAGCACAGGTAACAGTAGCAAACTTATACCAAGTGTCAGTAAGTATAAGCAATTGCCACAGCTATCACCAAAAAAGAACAAACACTAAGAGGCAGAAATAGCAGAACATCAGAGCAGGCACCTATACTCAGGAAGCTGAAACAGATCATTTGAGTCCACCCAGGGCAAAAAAGGGAACCCCAGCCCATCTAAGAATAGTGGGAAAAACTAAAAAGTGGCAAGAGGAGATGAAGAGCACATGCTTAACCAGATGAAGACTGAGTGGTAACCCCAGCAAGGGGCCTGAGGAGCATGACAGTGTATCAGCTGATTACTGGGGAAACAAGGGAGACTGCAATGAGTCAAAGATCAGCAGGGGCAACAGGAAAAGCTGCCCATGGATTGTTTAAAGAATGAAGTGAAAACACGATAGACCCTAAAGGCACAGCTAAATTCAAAGAAAAAAATTTCTGATTGAGAGACCAAACGGTTTTAAACCAAAAGAAAGAACAAAAAGATCAAAAGGACATAGACCAAAAATAACAACAGCAAAAGAAGCGAATCAAAGAGATGAGACAGAGTCATAAAGAACATGAGCACATGTGGAATTTCCCCATTAACATTAAAATAAGCCAGGTGTAGTGACACACACCTGTGATCCCAGCACTGTAAGGTTAAGACAGCAAGGACACCAAGTTCAAAACTGTAGCATGGACAACCTAGTGACTTAGCAAGACCCTGTCTCAAAATTCAAAAAATAGCCGGGTGTGGTGGCTCACTCCTGTAATCCCAGCACTCGGGAGGCAGAAGCAGGTGGATTCCTGAGTTTGAGGCTTGCCTGGGCTACATAGTGAGCTCAGGGCCAGCCTGAACTGCAAAAAAAAAAAAAAAATCCAAAAAATAAGGGGTTAGAGATGTAGCTCAGTGTGAAAGTTCTGCCCTCAACATCCAGTGCTAAAACAAACAAAAAAGAATCCAAGCCAGACATTGTATCCATGCCTGTAATCCCCACACTGAGGAGGCTAAGCATGAAGATTGTGAATTCAAGACCAGTTAAGACTATGAAACCAGTTCAAAGCTGGTGTGGACTGCTAGGCCAGGTCCTGTGTCAAAAAGGAAAAAAAAAATTAAGTTAAAAAGTAAGTCCCATCTCCTTCAAAGGTAAGGGGGATGTGAGAACAGAGAGGTAATCAGTTATCTCTGTGGTTCTGACCTGTGGTACCTAAGGGAGACAGAGAACTAAGAATAAGTGAATTTCTTAAGTTTAAATACCTACATTAAATAACTACAGTGGATCCTCAAGTTACAGTTGGCCTCACATACAAATAACTTGAGTTAATTAGGTTAATGAAAGATTTGTCTGCCTCTTGTTATCAATAACATATACCCAGGTAAACATCCAGACCTCAGCTGTACTGACTTAGTTACAGCCAGTCCTCAGAAACCAACTGAGTTCATAAACCTCGTCATTCCTCACACCTGTAAGTACTAGAGTAATTCAGTTAAATCAGTTCCAATGCACATTATAAATTAGGTAAATTTTTATGATATTGAAGACACAGACCCACAGAAGTGCAGCTATACTGAGGATCTTGATTAATACCCACAAAGCAAGTGCACATCTGTGAAGGAGCAACCAACCGTCCCCCTCATACTGCACACACAGTGACCAGCCCCCCAGACCCCAGTGCACTGCCTCTTTCATGGCCTCTCCCAGGCATTCATTTACTTAACAAGTGTACCCACTGTCCTGATGTGGATCACCACAAATTAGTTTTGTTAAACTATACCAAAGAAATCAGAAAACCATTTGGAAAGACGCAGTTCTCACAATTCTCATCATAATTCAAAATCTTTACAACCTTAAACATTCTGTCTCAAACAGTCTCAGATTAAGATACATTTTTCAGATAAAGACAAATTTTAAAATAATGTATGCCCATTTTTATAATTATTCATCCATGTCTCTTCTCTGTAATTTTTTTAAGTCCCCAATTGGACTCAGAAATATCACTTTACCTTAAATCTCAGTCCTTTCACATGGAAGCTTTTCAAATCATAATGTTAAGTATAATTTTGAAGTTGCATTTTATGATTTTAATTAGCTGGTATTTAACTATATTATTTTTACTACTTTTAATAGGCCTCTTTTATTACTAATTATCCCTGTATAATTTTGTTATTAAAAATACAAAAAAATACATCTCTCTTATGAGGAAAATACATGAAAAGAGATCATTATTATATTCAAAAGAATCTCAACATCAGGAAGAACACTGACTAGCACCAATCTAATATCCTAAAGATCAACTCCTTCACTGGAATTCTCAAGATGGAATTCTTAATAAAGGTCACAGAATTTTCAGAATTAGTTTTACAGATTTGCACTGCTGACAACCATTTGCTCCTGCAGTACTCACAGGTACTCAACCAAAGACGGTAACAGTATACTTTACACAGACTTCCGTAAACCAGGCTTGTACAGTTTGTCAAATGATCCCAATTTTTGCGCAGTCAGAAGAAACTAAAGTTCAAAGGTCTTGCAGAGCAAGTTCCTCTTTGAGTTAAGCTACAAAAATATATGACAGAACTCTGGGGGAAAAAATTTCTTAAATTTTTTTGAGGCACGATCTTGCTTTGTAATCCAAATTGGCCTTTAACTCACTATGAGTCCCAGGCTTGCCTTTGAATGATCAGTGGTTCTCCTGCCTCAGCCTCCCAAGTGCTGGGATTACTGATATGCCCTACCACATCCAGCCCTGAAAACTAAAAAATTAGAGCTAAATTCAGTTATGTGACTATGAAAAGTTATGCAGTCATTTAAGATGGAAAATCATTTTCCCTTCCAATGTTAAAAATATCCAACAGGGGCTGGAGATTTAGCTCAGTGGTTCTAGTGCCTGCCTTGCAAGCACAAAGTCCTGAGTTCGCTCCCCAGTAACCACATACAATGCTGGGCGTGGTGACTCACACCCACCAACAATCAATACCACATACCACAGTGCTGGGCATGGTGGCTCACGCCTGTCATCCCAGCACTTGGGAGGCAGAGACAGGAGGATTGTGGAGTTCGAGGCTTGCCTGGGCTATACAGTGAGCTCAGGGCCAGCCTGAACTACAAAGCGAGACCCTGTCTCAAAAAAAAAAAAAAATCCAACATACAGACAAATGTATATATCTTAATAGCAAAATAAACCCTTGTAGTACTGTGACACATTAACACATTTTACAATCCACTCAATTTGTCTTTACCTCACAATACAAAAATTATTTTCCTTATTTTCTTCTCAGTAGTTGCTTGACAAAGAATGTGTTAATTTATCAAAACTCTACATATTAGAAATTCCAAATTCTTTGCAGAATCAAACTGAATTATTTACCTCTAAAATATTTTGACTGAGGGTTTAGAACCCAACTTGAAATGGGAAGTTAACTTACCTTTTTATGTGGGATCTGAATTAATATGAATTTACTGGAGACCATGGGGGAAGGGGGTGTGTTTGAACCCAGGGCTTTCCCACTGCACTGCATCCTGGCCCCATTCTCTAAATTGCCCAAGCAGGATTTAAACTTACAATCCTCCTGCCTCAGCCTCCCAAGGTTCTGGGATTATAGATATGCATGACCATGACAGACTGAGATTCCATAATTTTGCTGATTTACAGTGTTAATAAATCAATCTGCCTCAGAATGGATTCCTGTGCCATAAATTAATATTATCCTCTACTCATTTCAAATACTGTAGTCTAAATTTCTACTCAGAGGCTATAATTTTTTTTTTTTTTTTTTGAGACAGGGTCTTGCTTCGTAGTTCAGGCTGGCCTTGAGCTCACTCTGTAGCCCAGGCAAGCCTCAAACTCAGCAATCCGTCTGTCTCTGCCTCCTGAGTGGTGGGATTATAGGCGTGCACCACCACGTCCAGCACTGTGCTATATGGTATTGATTGCTGGTGGGCGTGAGTCTCCACGCCCAGCATTGTATGTGGTTACTGGAGATCGAACTCAGGACATTGCGCTTGCGAGGCAGGCGCTGGAACCACTGAGCTAACCCTCCAGCCCAGAGAGGATATAATTTTAAATACAATTTATTCATAGAACACAAGAAGGGAATCCCAAAAGTAGAACAGTTCTTCAAACTGGAAAAACATTAACTACTGTTACATTTTAAAGTTCAAAGTTGTTAAGAAATTCTTCTAAAAGAAGATTCAATGTGTATATTCTTTAAAAAGAAATATTTTCTTTTCAAGAAGTGTTACTTTTTAACTTATAATAAAGTGTTTGAACCTAAAACTGATTCTGCAAATATTTAAAATAAAAAATTGTGCAACATGAGCAAAAACACGAGGTAAGTGTGAGAATACTACAAGTTCCACAGTGGTATCAGGTAATGGGGACACTCGGGTTCCTGAGCAACAAACCACTTTTTTTTTTTTTAAATGTTATGGAAGAGACTGGAAGAAAGAAATGACAGAAGAAAGAAGCCAAAGAGATCATAGAACAAAATCTTAAAGTGCAAGCATAGATGAAGAATGTCTCATAAGATAATCAGTAGTTTGAGCTACAGCCAGGTACATTCTGATTCTGTGGTGAAATCTACTAAAAGTATTATAACTTACCTATCTGAAAGGGTTATAAGATTCAAATGATGTGCCAATTATACCACAGAAGTGCTGCTCACACCTCAGAAATGTGAATTTCCCTTGAATATCTCTACAATCCAAGTGATTCTGTGGCCTTTTTCATTCCAAACTGTTGCATTTAATTAAACTAATAGGAACAACACAAAGGATTTCACTTAACAGTCTTTATGGCTTTACGGCTTGGCCTTACCAACTTGGTTTCCAAACCTCAAGGCTAGTGTAATTTTTAACAGAACAGTCTTTATCTGAGCTGTGGAACTCAAAAAGGACTGAATGCTAAGAAAGAAAGCCTCAAAAGAAAGCAAAAAGGGAATTATTTTCCAGAACAACAATTCAATGAGTCCAAAGTCCACCTTAATGAGAATGAGAGCACTTTTTAAAATAATAAGAACAACCAAAACCAATGGACATAGGAAAAGATGCCATCTGTTGAGAAAGTCTATGAAAATGACAACACACCACTGAAATGCTATAATGGGCAAGGGGAGCATCTCTTCACAAGCCAGCAAGCAAAAAACGGCAGCATTTGGTACAGTGTCAACTACTACACAACAAAGACCAAGAAGCGCCCCTTTGCATACTCCTTCCTCATTCTCTGATGATCTCAATTCTGACTTGACTATTAAAATTGGAAAATAATTTCCTCAATCTGCCAGATACACTTCAATCCTATTACCAGACTGTAAAGGCATAACTTGCATCTCCCTTCTAATTCCATATATCACTGTCCTCAACCTGAGATAAGTTTTACATTCCAGCTCATCTAGCAATGTCTAGGGACATTTTTTTTAAATTGATAGGACTTACGGTATGAGGATATGACATGACTGGCATCATCTAGTGGTGGAGGGTATGGGTGCTGCTAAACATCCACAGCAGAGTCCACAAAGAACCATCCAGCTCAGATGTCAACAGTGCTAACATTAAGAAACCCAGGGCCAGGGATTTAGATCAGTGGCATAGCACCTGCCTGGGCAGCATGAGGTCCTGAGTTTGGTCCCCAGTGCCAAAGAAAAAGAAAGAAAATACTAAAAAAAAAAAACAAAAAACAAAAACCCTGACATACATTAGGCATCTATGGTCCTATCTCAACCAAATCCCTCAAGCTAAGAACTACATCTTACTCCCTTCTCAACCACTTTTGAAAGGACAGATGAGCTATTCTCATTTTTTGCTGTTACATTAATGTTTGCGCAATAAAAACAAACACCTTAAATAAATAGGTTCAATAAAATGTTAAATAACATATACTTTAAGATATCTAAAGTACTGATGAAACCTAAAGGGCTAATCAAAGCTGTAGCAATTCTCCCTTATAATTATAGTTTATAATGTGGAAATTTCTAAAGAACTGAGAAAATGAATTATTTCCCAAATATCAAACATTTCCCTTGAAATCTTATCTGTAACATATCAACTATAAATTACTTTTCTTTTTGAAGAAAATAACCAATCCAACTTTTAAAAAATTATTAGCCCACTCGGGAGGCAGAGACAGGAGGATTGCTGAGTTCGCGGCGGCTTGCCTGGGCACCATAGTGAGCTCAGGGCCAGCCTGAACTATAAAGCGAGACCCTGTCTCAAAAGCAAAAAAAAAAAAAAATTATTAGCCAAGCATTTACTCTTCTATTTGTGAAAACACATGACATGGGCTATACCTAAACTTCCTCTGCATATCAACCAATGAGAAAATGACAGCGGTAATGAGATACAAACACTCGCTGGTATTATCACAAGTTACGCTGTAAAACAAGTATTTTTTAAAATAAATGGAGGCTTAACTAAATTGAGTTGGACTAAAATGAGGAAAATGTTAAGATTTCATCAGATTATGAGTTTTTCCAAATGGGAGCATTAGAAAAATCTCACAACAAAAATTTCTTTGGTTACTAGTTTAAACATACTCTTACTCCCAATACTAAAACCTAAAATCATATTGCAAGTTACTATTACCGCAGTAAACTTTAGGGATCCGGTGTACTCCTCATGGAGTTCACACTTTACAACAACATCCACCTTCCACTATCTCTTGTTTCTTTCGTGCCTTCTCCTAATTTAAACTCCACTGCTGGTCACTATTATCACTCCTGTTTACATGTTCCCACATCCAGTGGAACTCTCCTTTTCAGATTTTAAGCTACTAAAGGCTAAAGATGGTATTTTAACCACACTCCTTGGCACACAGCAGGCAAGCAATAAATAGTGAATACTATCATCAAGTGAAAGAATAAACGCATGTTTGCATGTATTTACCCTAGAGCTTACAAATTTAGGAGAAAAAAACTAAACAAAAGCTGTTAAAAGAAAAGCTGACTAAAACCAACTTCCAACAGGATCAGAGAACAATCTGAAAATAACAAGAGTTCAGAGCTGACAGCTTATAACATCCCCTACTTGGGTCTCAAATATTAGAAAATAAGTTGATGGTCAGGAAAGTCCTTCTGCAAAATAAACTTGTGCTCAATCTGAGTTTCTGCCCAAACCATGCTATGGACAAATAAATCTAATTTTTAAATGGAACATCACTTGTGAGCAACTTCTTCAACAACAAGCAGACTTGTAAGCTACACTGGAAAGCAAATTTTGTGATATTAATCTGTAAAACACTTATAACCTGAAATGGTTCTAGAAAACATACCAAAGTAAAACAACTAGGTATTGCCAAGAATGACATGTGAGTTGTAAATATCAAATTTTAATTTTGTATTTCCTTATAAATCAATAAGCTGCTAATTCATAGCACTTACAAAACCATACTTTGATACTAAGATCTTCAAGACAATTTTGTAACACATGCAAAACATTCATAAGGTTAAATGTCTTTTTTTTTTTTTTTTTTTTTTTTGAGACAGGGTCTCACTTTCGTAGTTCAGGCTGGCCCTCAGCTCACTATGGTGCCCAGGCAAGCCGCCAGGAACTCAGCAATCCTCCTGTCTCTGCCTCCCAAGTGCTGGGATTACAGGAGTGAGCCACCACACCCGGCACTGTGGTATGCGGTGTTGATTGTTGGTGGGTATGAGTCTCCACACCCAGCATTTTATGTGGTTACCGGGAATCGAACTCAGGACCTTGAGCTTGCGAGGCAGGCGCTGGAACCACTAAGCTAACCCTCCGGCCCCTGAATGTCATTTTTTACCTATAAAGACAAATATTCTAATGTGTTCATAATTTCTAAAAGTTTCATTTAAAAAAATTAGTGGAGTCAATGAGATTAACGGCACCACTTTTACAGAAGCAAGAAAAGAGTGAATCAAAGAAAATAAAAGGAGTGGCCAGTTAACAAATACTTAGGATAACTACGTGTCTTTGCTTTAACTTGGCTAGGATGACATTGTGAGGTCTGTAACCTTACACTGACTGGAACCAGCAAAGCTCTGAATAAGGCTGGTAAACCACCATGCCAGTCTCCCTTCAGCCTCGCTGAAGGATTACTTACTACCTACATTCTAACCTCTCTGGCCCATTGCTTCAATGATAAGCCCAATGAACAGATTAAACAAACATTTAGTCTCAGCAAATGGGGTCTTCATTAACAACAAAGAACACACAAAACGCAGCTATTCATTGTTCAGAGTCAGGAGCCCTCTGGTAAAGTGCCACAATCTCTGAGAGCATGTCTCGAGGTTCTAGCAGGGGAGCGCAGCTACTTATACACCCCTGACCGGGAACCGTCCTCCTCTGTGGGGGTGGCTGCCCTTCTCAACCAAGCGTGCAGCGCCTTGGGAGGGACACACCTGGAGCGGTAAGGGAGGAAGGGGACATCTACCTCCCAGACAGATCAGCGATCCACCTCGGCAATCAATGACAATGGGTGACAGATGTCGCAGCCAGACCTGCCCTCACATCCAGCTGCCACAATCTTCTAACTTTTAGGATAATTATAATGAATCTATCGTAAATTTGGTGGATGATATTCTATTGCAATGTTAAGTAAGAAGTAAATGAACAGTTTCAAGACATGGAAGATAAGTAAAATAGACTTTTTTAGAAGGGTATAAATGGAAACTGCATTCTTTCAAGAAACATAGTTTGTACAACAATGAAAAGAGGGATATTTTCAACTAAGTCACAAGTAGCCAATGCCTCACTTTAAATGAAGTTTTCCAGAAAATAATAATAAAACCTTTAGGCCTAGAAGAAATATGATTTAAGAGTCATGGCAAAAACTCCAAGTATCAGTAAAATCACAATTAATCATTTATCTGAACAGTTACTAGAGATGTCAGTTAGAGCAGACTTCTATCAAAACTGCAAGTTTGAACCACTTTTTCAATGTCAAATATTCACCCCCCAAAATCAATGAAAGCCATTATTTTTATTTAAATTACATATATAAAAACTATTAAGTATTACTTGAATTGGCATTCTGAGTTCTACAAAAGAACCAAAAGTCATTCCTATTAAAGTTTCAGTACTGTGTAAGGGTTATTTCACAATCATTACCAAATATTTATGATCTATGGCTGTCAGAACATCGTTATGTGTAGTGGTGAGGTTTTTCACAAGGACACACTATTTGATTTTCAAAAGAATAGATTCAGAAATATCTTCAGAGGAAGGGTATCCTGTCTTAGTAAATCAAAAAAGGCCTAAGTTGGGCCGGAGAGTTAGCTCAGTGGTTCCGGCGCCTGCCTCGCAAGCGCAAGGTCCTGAGTTCGATCCCCAGTAACCACATACAATGCTGGGTGTGGAGACTCACGCCCACCAGCCATCAGTACCACATACCACATACCACAGTGCCGGGTGTGGTAGCTCACGCCTGTAATCCCAGCACTCGGGAGGCAGAGACAGGCGGATTGCTGAGTTCGAGGCTTGCCTGGGCTACATAGTGAGCTCAGAGCCAGCCTGAACTACAAAGCGAGACCCTGTTTCAAAGAAAAAAACAAAACAAAACAAAATAGGCCTAAGACAAGAGAGTTCACCCTGAAATGTGTTTCATATAGCAGCAGACTGAAATGCAGATAAGTCCTATCAAAAATGTACATCAAAAAATGTAGCCTACAAACATCTTTATTCTTGAAGTATCTCCTTGGTAAAAATTCATAAGTAGTACAGATTAAGATTTGTTTTAACCAAGATATGAAATCTCTACAGCCTTTAATCTTTTAAAAAGTAGTCATAGAGAGCAGCATCATTAGATAGACAAAAGGAAACAAAAGGCAGTACAAACCGGGCGTGGTGGCTCACACCTGTAATCCCAGCACTCGGGAGGCAGAGCCAGGAGGATTGCTGAGTTCGAGGCTTGCCTGGGCTACATAGTGAGCTCAGGGCCAGCCTGAACTGCAAAGCGAGACCCTGTCTCAAAAAAAAAAAAAAAAAAAAAAAAAAAAAGGCAGTACAAGCTTTCCTCTTTATTAAAACACAGAAAACCTATATATTAATTGAAATATGAACAACATATTTGACTACAGTAATACAAGTTCACCCTATGATAAAGGGAGCTGGGTTGGATTTGCACTGAAGTGTAATTTCCAACATAAATTGTGTAAAATTAACAAAGATCTTCATAAATGTATAACTGCTATTTAGGTAAGCCAAGAGGCTTGCTGGCCATGATATTTAATACGTGGAATCCAAACTTCTGAGCATACCAATCAAGGTTCTCAATCTGGATCTAACCTACCTTACTCATCTATTTCCCCTTACTTCTAATCAGGAACATTTATTACAAAAATATCAACGTTGGGGAAGGAATAAATACGATTCAGAAAGAAAATAAAAGAGTATGTATAAAGGGGGTGGGGAGGTGTGGGTGGGTAAGGACATGGGTAAAAATGAGAATTAACTTGTGTCATATACTGGTACAAATTCCCCAATGTTATATGTGATTGTGAGATGTATATAAATTGTACCAATAAAGAATTCAATTTAAAAAAAAATCAATGTTTTCTTCCACATTTTTCCTTTTCCATGCCTTTATACATCCTATTCCCTTTTCCTGAAGAAAATATCCTACCTCTTTATCCTAGCATCTCATTGTATTTGTTCTTCAAATCTCATCATTTTAATGCACCAATGATAGCTTTGTTACTCCTCTAAAAAGAACACAAAAAATGGCTTCCCAACTCCATACTTTTCAATTCAAAATTCTCTTATTAACTAATCTGGCCTGTATTTTCTGTTGCTCTCTAAACAGCTGCTTACTGCTATGTCATGTGCACCAGGTGGTAAATAAAATGTATATGAGGCTATCACCTTGGACTAGCCTCCTGCACTCAGCCCCAGAAGACCATACCACATCACAATGTGGTCAGTCATTTTAGGTGCTATGGACTCAAACTGAACTTTGATATAGACCAGTTTAAAAAAATTCTAAATCAGGATATTTACAGCAACTGATCAAGAGGAACAAGGTTTCCCTGCACAGACATGCCGTTCAAGTCCTCTGTTTTATCTCTATAACCAATCTCTTTTTTTTATTCCATTTCAGCTTTCCTTGGCCCACCTCTGTCTATAAAGCAAATCTCTTCTGTTCAACTCACTGGAATACACATTCTACTTTAGAATAAGGTATGGCCCAATTTTAGAATTTGAAGTAAAAACCACATAAGATCTTCAACTAAACTTGTAATTTTGTCTCTTGACAAATGTTTATTTGTATTACTATTCTACTCACATTTGTTCTTATTTTTTGTTCTCCATGTAAACTATCTTAATTGACTCTAGCTCACACACTCCCCAAAGACATTAGGACCATCTACCCTCCTCAATCATCTAGCTGACCCTTGGTTCGGGGGATGACCTAACCACTCCAGGAAAGTACACTGTTAGTCCCTACCACACAGAAATGGTCAGAAGATAAGATAGGTGAACACAGGAAGAATGCTTTGAACAATGCCTGGACCATACATATGTTTGGCTATGACTGTCTTTTCTTCTAGTATCATAGTTAGTTTGAGATATTCAGAAGTATAAACTGCCCCAACATGTTACACACATTCTATTTTGTTATGTTTTATTCGTATGCTTTTAACCCTTCCCCCCAAAAGTTCAATTTATCAGGTTTTCTCTAATATGCCTTCAAAATCTTATAATGCAGGGCCAGAGGGTTAGCTCAGTGGTTCTGGCGCCTGCCTCGCAAACACAAGGTCCTGAGTTCAATCCCCGGTAACCACATACAATGCTGGGCATGGAAACTCACGCCCACCAGCAATCAATACCACATACCACAATGCCGGGCATGGTGGCTCATGCCTGTAATTCCTGCACTTGGGAGGCAGAGGCAGGAGGATTGCTGAGTTCGAGGCTTCCCTGGGCTACATAGTGTGCTCAGAGCCAACCTGCACTACAAAGTGAGACCCTGTCTCAAAAAAAAAAAAAAAAATCTTATAATGCAGAATATAACCTAAAACTATATTTCTGTAATATAGAAAAATAATCACTGAGGCTATGCAAAAGTGAATATCTGCCCCATTAAATCTGGACTCTGTACTGGCCCAGCTGTTCCATTTAATCTAACACCAAGCCAACTATTAAGAGTTCCCTCTGACTTTAACAGCCAATTTCCCAGAGAAAGAGCAACTTGCTGCTAAAAGATCTTAATAATCCATGGGGCCTAAAGAGTACAGTCTTTTTTTTTTTTTTCGTTTTCCTTTTTAAGTTAAAAAGGGTTTTCTCTCAACAGAAATCAATGAAAAGCTTCTTGAACACAGCAAGAAGACAAGGTTGATTTTAGCTACTATGTAAGTCCCGAAAGGATTTGAGTGCCAGTAACAGTGTCACTTTTCTTATTCATTCACTGGATTTATTCATGTTTTTTCAGGACTACAATAATCTGGACATTACAGGCTCTTCACCAGTATTACATTTTCTATAACATAATTAACAAATTATAAAATGGCTGTCATATCTTATTGGTTTTTACTCCTGAAAAAAATTATAAAATATGAAGAAATTAATATTATGGCCAACAAAAAATATATTATGGCCAACGAGACCTATTATATACCTCTAAAATCATATTTCTGAGTAGTTTGAAGATAGCTAGTATTCATGTAAATAGGGCTCTAAAATTTCACCAATTCATCACAGAAATAGATACTGGCCTGAGTTCAAACTTTGTATAGCCAGCAATATATGCTGATGACAAGAAACTAAGTAGAAATGAATCCCTACCTAGTAAAAGAAAGAGTAATTAAAAAAAGAAAGAGATTCACTTATATTAATTTTAATTTTTAAGCCAGATATGCTGATGCATGCTTGTAATCTCAGCACTGGGTAGCTGAAGCACAAGGATCACTATCTGTATGAGGCCAGCCTGAACTACACAGCATGACTCTGTAATAATTAATAATAATAAATTTTTATTTTTGAAATAACCATTGATTCATATGCAATTGTAAAAAATATTGAAAAAAAACCCATGCAGGTCGGGAGGCAGAGACAAGAGGTTTGCTGAGTTCGCAGCGGCTTGCCTGGGCACCATAGTGAGCTCAGGGCCAGACTGAACTACAAAGCGAGACCCTGTCTCAAAAAGCAAAAGCAAAAAAAAAAACCCATGCAGGGCCGGAGGGTTAGCTCAGTGGTTCCAGCGCCTGCCTCGCAAGCGCAACGTCCTGAGTTTGATCCCCAGTAACCACATACAATGCTGGGCGTGGAGACTCAAGCCCACCAACAATCAATACTGCATACCACAGTGCGGGGCGTGGTGGCTCACGCCTGTCATCCCAGCACTGGGGAGGCAGAGACAGGAGGATTGCTGAGTTCAAAGCTTGCGTAGGCTACATAGTGAGCTCAGAGCCAGCCTGAACTACAAAGCGAGACCCTGTCTCCAAAAAAAAAAAAAAACCCATGCAGTCTTTTTGTGCAGGTACCCTAATGCTAACTGCCTACAAAACTATAACACAGGGCCAGAGATTTAGCTCAGTGGTTCCGACACCTGCCTCGCAAGTGCAAGGTCCTGAGTTCGATCCCAATGACCAAACATTTGTGTTTATGGAGTAGTTGAGTACTCGTCTAAGCATTTTCAGTGCTTTGCTTCTCTCACAGCTGTTATAATAATAATTTTTATGATCTGAGAGGCCTTCGCATCAAAACGAGAAGTACAGGTGACCACACAGAATGCTGGGCATGGAGACTCACACCCACCAGCAATCAATATCACATAGCACAGTGCCAGGCGTGGTGGCTCACACCTGTAATCCCAGCACATTCGGGAGGCAGAGACAGGAGGATTGCTGAGTTCAAGGCTTTCCTGGGCTACATAGTGAGCTCAGGGCCAGCCTGAACTACAAAGCTAGACCCTGTCTCAAAACAAAAAACAAAACAAAAAAAAACCTACAACACAATAGCAAAAACAGGATACTGACACAAGTGTCATTAAAATAGAACATTTCTGTCGGGCATGGTGGCTCACACCTGCAATCCCAGCACTCAGGAGGCAGAGGCAGGAGGATTGCTGAGTTCAAGGCTTGCCTGGGCTATATAGTCAGTTCAGGACCAGTCTAACTACAAAGTGAGACCCTGTCTCAAAAAAACAAAAACAAAAAGAAAAACAGAACATTTCTATCACAGAAATTCTTCATGTTCTCCTTTTACAGCTTTAACAACTTTCCTCCTATCCCCAACAAAACCTCTGACAAGGCACTCATCTCTGCAGTATGTCCAGTATTCTGTCACTTCAAGAATGTTATATAAATGCAATCACACAGTATAGAACCTTTAAGATCTGCTTTTTAACTCAACGTAATTCTCTAGTAATTTCTCCAAGTTACTGTATCAAGTGTTCAATCTTTTCATTAACCATAAAATCTGGTTGTACATATACACAGTTAGCTTAAACTCATACCTGCTAAAGGATATCTATGCTGTTTCCACCTTAGGCTTCTAGAAATAAAGCTGCTATATACAATGATGCATGGGTTTTTGTGTGAACATGTGTTTTCATTTTTCTAGGATGAGTGTCCAAGAATATGACTGTTGGATTATATAATAGGTTGAGTTTTTTATGAAAGCTTCAAACTATTTTCCAGAGGGACTGAACCATTGTATATCTTCTTCAGTAAGATCGTCACAGGCTGTGTCTAGATGTCCTACCAAAACCACACTTGGTCACAGGTACAGCTTTTCAGAGTGCTGGATCTAGAGTGTTTGCTGCAGGGATTAAGGGTGTGATGCTGGTAATGACTCATGCTGTGCTGCTAGAATTAAGGGTGCCTCGCACTAAGTATTGAGTGCCACATGGGTAGCCTGGAGGGAATACAATGGACAGAAAGAGGGCTGATGATATTGCTGCCTGCTTGCCTACTTTGCTGCCTTCTGCCCACCATAAACTGTCCTCTGTGATCCCCCTCTGCCATCTCTCTGTGTCATAATCAGCTGATTATGGACTGAACCCTCTACAAACTGTGAGCTCAATTTTTTCTCTTTTAACTTTGGGTGTCAGGTATTTTATCTTAGCAATGAGAAAAGTAAGACATTTTAAAAAAGAAAAATGACTAAGACATAGTAGTGATTCTACATCATTGTATCCTCACTAGCATTTCGTGTTGTCACTATAATTTATTTTAGCCATCCTTACAGGTGTGTGATGACACTTCACTGCAGCCTGAAACTGTACTTCCCTGATAGCTAGTAATGCTAAGCACTTTTTATTCTTACTTGCCAAGTATATCTCATTTCTGTACCTTTTTTTCTTTTTTTGGGGGGGGAACAGTACTAGAGGTCAAATTCAAGACCTTGCATTTGCTTGGCAGGCGCAGCACCACTGAGCTACATCCCTGTACCCTTTTTCTAATTGGCTATTTTACTACTGTGCTTGGGGGAGGGCATCTAGTTCTTTTCAGGTATGTAGCATACAATATTTTCCCCTACTCCATGGCCTATCTTCTTAGTCTTTCAAAAGAATTTTCTGCAGAGCAACTCTTTTTAATTTTGAAACAGTCTAATGTATCTCCCGCACTCTCCCACCACCAGACCACCCCCAGTACTGGGGATGAAGTCCTCATCATTCACTGAACTACATTCTCAGCACTTTTTATTTTGCATAGACGAGGCTCAAACTTGCAATTCTCCTGCTTCAGCCTTCTACAGTGTTACTCAATCTTTTTATGGATTATACATTTTGTATAAGACAACTCTTAATCTTCAACTTGACAGGCTTTTTTCTTTCTTTTTTTGAAAGGGTAAAAGCTCTACATTTTTAAACAAAAATTCAAAACTGTGTTTTCAATTACTTTTTGTGTATGGTGTAAAGATTTGTGTTAGCTTTTCATTATGGAAATCCAATTACTCTAGTACTAGGGGTTGAAAAGAGAGCATCATTTTCCATGAGACCTTTATGTGTCTTGTTATGTTTGCAGCTAAGTATTTCAAGCAATTATAAATGGTGTCCACATCGTCATTGCTAAGCCACAAAACTCTATTAACTTGTACGTATTTATCTTGCATCCTGTGATCCTGCAAACTCTTAGTATTATTTGTTTTTGTTTGTTTTGCTTATTTGTGTTTGTTTTTTGGACAGGGTCTTATAATGTCACCGAGACTGATCCTGAACTCAAAAATAATCTTCCTGCCTCAGCCTCCTCTGTGCTAGAATTATAGATATGCCATCACAACCAGAAATTCTAGGGTTTTGTTTTTATTTTTAAATAGACTTTTGGGAGTTCCTATAGAAAGTCATGTTGACAAAATGGAATATCCTTACTTATTTTTAACTTGTATGTCTTTTGTTAATCTCACATTACAGTAGTAATTAGACTTGAGCATTACTGAATAAGAATAGTGAAAGCAGGCATCCTTGCTTCGTTCTAGATCTTAGCCAAAAAGAGTACTCAGTCTTTCACCACTGAAGTAAAACGTTAGCTGTAGGAGTTCTGTAAATATTCTTTATCACATCGTGAAAGCCTCCCCATAACTATTTTTTTGAGAAGTTTTGGTCATGAACAGATTATACTAATGTTTGAACTTGACTTTGTCACACTTTTTTAGAAGAAATTCAGAGAACATTGGTATGAAAATATGTTCAACTCATTTTTTATAAGTATGAAACATACAGAAAAACTGCTAACTACACCAAATTTAAAGTACATACCTCTCTGTTATACGACCAATGCTTTATATCAATAGCATTAAGATCAGTTTTTTCAGGAAGCAATCCAAAATACAGTCATGTAGGCAACTTGTCAAATAATCTGATACATTTTTGGAATCAATTTCTCAAAACTGCTTTGCATTTTATATTGTTTAAAGTTCACTTGTTTTAATTACAGCATATATTGTATTACTTTATAATGTTAAAATGTAATAAAAGTACAAATTTACCTTGTCAATGAAAATATGGGAGTCATTATCTTGAGATGTTTGTTGATACCATAAAAAAAATCGCAGCTTGGGCTGGAGATGTAGCTCAGTGGTTCTGGTGCCTGCCTCACAGGCACAAGGTCCTGAGTTCGATCCCTGGTAACCACATACAATGCAGGGTGTGGTGACTCACACCCACCAGCAATCACATACCACAGTGCCGGGCATGATGGCTCACGCCTGTAATCCCAGCACTCAGGAGGCAGAGGCAGGAGGACTGCTGATTTCAAGGCTTGCCTGGGCTACATAGTGAGCTCAGGGCCAGCCTGAACTACAAAGCAAGACCCTGTCTCAAATAAAAAAAAAAAAAAATCGCAGCTTGCTTTAGTCAAGAAAGTGATTTCTCATCAAATACCTCAAACAAAACTCCATTCTCTAACTGCAACTTATCTACAGTTTATAAAATACATTGGAACATGCCAGGTGTGGTGGCTCATGCCTGTCATCCCAGCACTTGGGAGGCAGAGACAGGAAGAATGCTGATTTCGAGGCTTGCCTGGGCTACATAGTGAGCTCAGGGCCAGCCTGAACTACAAATCAAGACCCTGTCTCAAAAAAAAAAAGAAAGAAATACATTGGTACTCTCAAGAATCAGGGGTAGAGCAATAATCAAACTCTCAACTTAAACATGTACATGTTTTTTACCCTCAAAAATATGAGAATTTTAAGGGCACAGAAATCTAGGTTTAATTAAAATACCACAGCATCAAAGGTTAGAAGGCAAATTATTTAGAATTGCCTAGGGATTATCACAGAGAATCCAAAGAAAAATTCACCCAAGCTATTAATAACTTTGTCCTATCTAAAATAGTATTCATTTTCTCAATTAACAAGGATAAAAAATGTTAGAAAAGCAGCTTAAAATGGTTAAGATAATTTTTAAGGCTTACTGTCCACAAAAAAAGAATTAAAAAGACACACACACACACACACACACACACACAAAACACACAGTACTATGAAAGAGAGCTGGCTACTGCCTGCAGAACCAAGTCCTTCCACATCTTTCTTGCTGAAAACAGACTCCTACCCCTAACCTTACGTAAGTCTCTTCTTGGTTCTCAAAATGACAGAACATAATAAAATACTTTTTAAATCAAGCATGCCAAAATTTGAAAACTTATATAGCTATAAAAATTTAACCTCATAATAGAAGTCCCTCTCTCCCTCTCTCTCTCCTCTCTCTCTCCTCTCTCTCTCTCTCTCTCATTTTTTCTGGTACTGGGGATCAAACTCAGAGTCTTGCATTTGCAAGACAGGTGCAGTGCCACTGAACTAAATCCCCAGCCCTATATTATGATTTCTACCTGTTTACTCTTTAAAAAATAACTAACAAAACCAGAAATATCCTGAAAATCCAAAATAAAGTTAAAAGGAATTAAAATTAGAATCTAATCTCATTTAAATGCACTTAAAAGAAAATTAAATACACCACATTTTTAGTACAAAAATTTTACTCTGTGCCTTCACAAACTTTTTTTAGGAATACATAACTATTCTTCCTTATCATATTACATACAGGAAGGAAATGAAGCCCTCAAATGCTAAACAAACCTAACTCAGACAGTGAAAATTGAGGATCACTCCATTTCCAGGCAATGATAAGAACAGTCTATTTCTATACCTCAATACTAAAACAAATATTTTGAGCCTAATGCTTTGACATATGTCTTAATCCCAGCCCTTAAGTTGGCTGAGGCAGGAAGATCCTGTGTTCCAGTACAGCCTGGGCAATTTAGTGGGACACTATTTCAAAATAAAATAAAATGAAGGGAGGGAGGGAGGGAAGGAGGACAAAAAGAAAAGCGATTTAAACAGCTGCTTTAACTGTTTTAAATTGTATTTTTTCAATATTATAAAAGTATACTATGTAAGCTTTCTCTTACAAACTAGAAATCTTAATAAGTACAAACATCAAACTGAGTATCAACCTTCATATTGCCTTATTATTTTAGAAGTAACTTTAAGTGGAAGCCATCTGGGTTTTTAAAATATTTCTACAAAATAATCTCTAGTACTTTACCTAAATGCATTATCAAATCTAGTTGAAGACCGTGTATAAAGTAGAAAAAATCTCTCAGGAAAAACCTCCTCCCAATCTCTAGTACCCACTTTCCTCTTCCATAGAAAGGTAAAAGTTTTTACTTCCTAATAATCAGAATAACCCAAAATTATAGGGCAAAGCACAAGGAAGTAAGAACTTCAAGTCTTCTCCTGAGAAGGAAATTGTTGTGGGAATAGTGGGAGTGAAAGTTAGGAACTTCCTCTAGTCTACAAGTAAAATGACCTCTTGACAAATGTCTCAAAAGAAAAACCTTTGATAATGACTTCACTGAGAGTTCCCCAAAGCTTAACCACGATCACTTGAAATATCTAGTAAATACATATTAACATATTTAATTTTATTATTGATACTATCCAATTACCTTTCTAGCTTTAGTATGATTTTTAAAATTTCCAACAACTAGAACCTAAATACAGAATTAAATTATAATCCTTTGTAGTTTCCTCTTTTAAATAGGAAGACATAAAGGATAAAAGAGGCAACTGAGAAGACCAAGTGGAAGGGAAAAGAGGAACAGAAGAAACCTTGTCTGTACCTTTTTATGGACAAGGCATTTTCTAATCATTTGCAGGTGAAATATGCCTGAATGGTAAGGATCATCTGCAAACCTCACTCCATCTAATGAAACTCATCTTAACTGCATTCATAAGTTATTTCAACAATATAAAACCTACAAAATTAAATAAATTTGGCTGAATTATATTAGTGGAAAAATTGGCATGTTCACACAATATACAAAGATTTAAAAGAATGTTTTTCTTAAAAATCAAAGGAATATTAGGTAGAAGTATAACCTAGAAATTATTTTTAATTAATTAACTCATATTTAAAGAATAACCCTCAGGATTTTCAGTCAAAATGGCATCATAAATGACTGCAAAAATCCACAATAATTTTGACAGATGAAAGTCATAGGACACATATATACTGCTATGACAGATAAAATGGCAGAAGCAAATTTAAAAGACCTAGCCACACTAAGAAATTGCATGTACAAACCTGGTGCGGTGGCACATGCCTTTAATCCCAGCACTCTAGGGGCTAAAACAGAAACAACTGCAAGTTCAAACCCAACCCTGGGCATTTTAGTGATTTGGCAAGAACTTGTCTCAAACTAAAAAAGAACCAAAAACTTTATTTTCATCACCATGAAACAGGTATATGTAACTTAAAAGGGGCTGAAGCTAGCTACGAGTCTGCTAAGCTCTACTTTCAATAGGGTACCAATGAAGACCTAGGTTTCAACTCCTATAAAAACAGGAATAAAATCAGCCTGGAAAGAGAAGGGACTGAAGATGAAAATAGGCTATCAAGGACCGATTAACCATCGTCTGTGCTTCCTAAAGCTTTCTGTTTAGAAAAGTAAGGCTACTGCAGCACTAGGGCCTGAACCACACAACCCAACTGCCCAGCTTCCTGGAACAAAGGTCCAACAACCACCCAAAGAAACAGGTTCCCTTAGCTGCCGAGTCAAAATGTGATTTGCGATGTTCATCAAGAACATCTGCGAACCTGCCAGATGAGAGTGACCATAAGGGTAAGACACGTGAAAACTGTGAAGGACAGTCTACAAATGTAGCAGATCAAGCAGGAAATCCTTTGAAACAAATAAGAAAACAGAAAAGGCCAGGAAATGCCTGGAAATACATACTGTAGTTCTTTCATGATAAATTTTAGAAATTTTATAAAATCTATTTTAAGAGAAAAAAATAGCCGGGCGTGGTGGCTCACGCCTGTCATTCCAGCACTCGGGAGGCAGAGACAGGTGGATTGCTGAGTTCGAGGCTTGCCTGGGCTACATAGTGAGCTCAGGGCCAGCCTGAACTACAAAGCGAGACCCTGTCTCAAAAAAAAAAAAAAAGAGAGAGAGAGAGAAATAAACAGAAGTCTAAGTAGAAATAAAAAAGATCAACTGAAAGACTTAATGTTTTAATTTAAAATACATTTAAATAATTCTAAGTAATGGACACAAAAAATTGAATAGTAAGACAAAGTTGCAACTGGAAAGCTGAGAAGGAATTAATGAAATGGAAGATTATAACAAAGATTTAACCATGAAGTTGCAGAGACTGAGAGCATTCCATAAAGGCCAAACAACTAGATTCCCAGATACAGTATTCCTAACAGCAGCTCCAGCACAAGCAAAGACAATGGAAAAAGATTAACCTTATATCAGAAAAAAAGTTAATCATATCCAACCGTATGGTTTCCAGAGACATAAGCAGTGTAAGAAATCTTACACAAAAAGAAAACTCTAGCCTAACATAAAATCTAACTTTTCAAGTACAAGGAAAATACTAGCTCAATTCAAATAAATGTTTTGTTTTGTTTTATTTTGTTTTTCCAGACAAGGTCTGGCTATGTAACCCAGGCTGATCTTTAACTCTCCATATAAACCAGGCTGGCCTTGTACTCAGGCACCCTGGGCCTTAACTACCAGAGTACTGGGAAAACCAGCATATACCACCATGCCCAGCTCTGACCATCTTTTGTTTTTGTTTTTGCTTTTTTTCCTGACAGTACTGAGAATCAATCTCACAACCTTGCAGTTGGCAAGGCAGGCAGTGGCACCACTGAGCTAAATCTTTGGCCCTTAAATTATATGTGTATTTTTTCCTTAAATTATATTTTTAAAGGGTTTTTGTTTATGTTGATTTTTTGAAACAGGGCCTCCATATCTAGTTCAGGCTAATCTTGAACTCACTGTACATGTAAACCCAGACTTGCCTGGAACTCCTAACAATTCTCTTGCCTCAGCTTCCACAGTGCTGGGATTACAGACGTGCACTACCACACCAACCTAAAGGTTTTTTGTCGTTTTAGTTTGGTTTTGGTTTGGTTTGGTTTTTCTCTAAGTGTCATTGCCTTGAAAGAACAAATTCTGTACAGCCTGCATGTTATCTGAGAATACTATAGAGGCTTTCTGGGTGTTTCTACAGTAAAAAACTGAAGTGGAGGTCCAGTAAATAAGGCACAATTAACAAAGGAGGTCTGACCAGCTAGTCTTCAGCACAACTTAAGAGTTCTTAGGGCCGGAGGGTTAGCTCAGTGGTTCTGGCGCCTGCCTCACAAGCGCAAGGACCTGAGTTCGATCCCCGGTAACCACATATAATGCTGGGCGTGGAGACGTGCCTACCAACAATCAACACCGCATACCACAATGCCGGACATGGTGGCTCACGCCTGTCATCCCAACACTCAGGAGGCAGAGACAGGAGGATTGCTGAGTTCGCAGCGGCTTGCCTGGGCACCATAGTGAGCTCAGGGCCAGCCTGAACTACAAAGCGAGACCCTGTCTCCAAAAAGCAAAAAAAAAAAAAAAAAAGAGTTCTTAAAATTCAGTTTCTAAACCCAGAAAAAGGAGCCATGAGATAGGAATGCTTGTCTTTCCAAAACCAGCAATAAAATTTGTCAGTAGGGCAGAATAATAACGGAATAGTATATTATGTAATTAAGTAATAGGTTTTCAAACAAGAAGATTTGTTAACTAAAAACAAATTTTTAAACAAAAAACATAGAACCACCAATAATAAATTATGCCATCAAAATATCTACTACTTTTCCCTCTAAATTTAAAGTGCATGGTAAGAAAAGTAAGAACACTGACAATCAAGGCATTTTCATTATGAGATTTTAATTTTCTGCTAGATCAGTGGTATCTGTATGATTTAAGAATCTAATGTTTTGTTCTGAGCTTGTTGAGGCACAGCTAGTTAGGTCTACGCTTTTAAGGGCACTATCTAATTAGTAAAAGTGAATTAACTAAGCAGGCATGGCCTAAAATTTTACAGGCATTTATATCTATCATCTATGGTTATTGTTGTAACTTATAACAAAGGGTTAGGGCAAATAGGTTCATTTCTGAGTCTAGAATAGCTAACAGATCAGATTTGGAAAGAGGGTTACAAAAGAAAAACAGTCATTGTCCAGGTTACTTGGTAAGTACCAATGCTAGCCACAGATTCCCAACTGTGAAAGATAATGCACTATACAAAGACTACTGGATCAAGCAAATATAATAAATGCCCACAGATATGATGAAAACCTGTGGCTTACTATATGGGACTATCTGTATCTATCACTCTGAATTTTCTTAAAAGTCCTCTATCCTGAAGTGGAAATATCATTTGGAAATATTACAGTCAGAAAGCATACAGGAAAGAATCTTTCCAACACCAAACTGGGTAAGCATGTTTATTGCAATACCATATAAAGTAGTTTACTAATTTTAGTTATTAAATGTATCTAAATAAGGTCTGGATCAATAAAGCAAGAAACTTTATGATGGATACATTTCCTTGATAGGAAAAGAAATGCTAAGGATGAGGGAAGGAACAGTAGACAGTAACACAGAGAATTAAAAAGGATACACCTACGGATTAACATCATAAAAAATTGAATGTCGATCCAAATGTATAAACCTAAAAACTGTATAAAGGAAGGTAACTTTGTACAAAGTAAGCGGCATTATGAGTATATTTAGTAACACAGAAACAAAGGACATCAAGGAGAGATCAAGTTGATGGACAATCACACAGGACTTTACCTCCCCACAACTGCATGTAGTTTTTTGTTTTTGTTTTTGTTTATTTTGGGGGGGTGCTTTGTTTCTTGCATGCAGTTTTACAAGTGCCTGCACAGGTGCATTTTTCTAAGGAGGCCACCCAAAGCTTTATCAAAGACTACAAATTTCCCACATTCCTTATGTGGCTTTTCCCTGAAAATTAACAGATTAATGAGTTGTAAAAATAATTATGTTAAGAATAAAATTTAAACAAGCTATCATCACAACTCTAAAAATCTTTTTATGGCACAAAAGAAATATATTTTATTTGTAAGCTGTAAATTTGAAAATTCAAAGTTTTAGGAAACTACACCAGCTTTCTAAAACAGATGTTGCTGCCTATGCCATTTAATCAATTCAAGTCACATTCCTCGAAGACAATATAGCCATCTGATGAGTGCAGCATCAATGGAATGAGCCAAATCCACACAACAGCATTTTACAAAAATAATCAGTGGTTTAAAGCAGGGCATTTGCAAGATTCCTGAAATAACACATACATAATTCACTGCCAAACTCAGATCAATTCAGAATCTGCAGAGGCAAAAAGCATTATTATGGCCCTGAAATCCATATTCAGTAAGGCTGTGTTCAGAAAGTTTTATTTCCATTTCAAGAAAATAAGTGACTAGAGAAGCTTGATAATCATTTTGGCAGATAGAAGTACCCTTCATTCAAAGCAAAATCATGTTCCAGAGCTTAAGATTTTTTTAAAGATAAAAAAAAACATCAGTTTATAGGACCTACATCTTGAACTTAAGGATGAAATACCCTCTACTTGAGAAATATAATACCATATCACTTACAATACTATAGTTACCCAGACTACATTACAGACAAAGAATATAACAAAGTTCCAAAGAAATATAGTTTCGTTAGAGCTCAGACTGCAATTCTGACTCTCTCACTAATGAGCTGTACAACTCGGAGTAAGTTACTTTAACACCCAGGGAGTCAGTTGGTTTGTCATTTCTAAATAGCCTGTACCTATGATATACAGACTCTCCTATTCTCCCTAATAACCCACTGACCATTACCCTTCCTCCCCACCCAACATCCAGCCTCCTCCATTCTTGTCAACATCATCCACAGGTTCATGTAAATATTCTTTAATAGGCAACTTTCGTGCTTTGGAAAAATAAAACTTCCTTGTGGGTTCAGGGTAAATATAAAGTTAAAAGGTTCTCCAAACTAAGAAAAAATAATAGCAAAAGATAAAGGCAAAATTTCAAGGCTTTATACAAACCATTCTTGCTTTTGTTACCATCCAGTGCTAAATATCTGGAAAGAAGATGAACGGGTTTGATGAAACTGCAAATTTCTTTCATGTTTGCTTCCCATACACCACAGATACTTTCAGTTTCCTCACCCACAAAAATGGAGGAGCTGGGTAGAATGTCAACTGTGTTCCTCTGACCTCTCAGGTTCTGTGAATCAACCTTAGAGATCTCAGGGAAAATTGTCTTCACACTGCCTTCAAGCAGGAACAGCAATGACTTTATTACTTTTTAGATTAAGGTCCTGAGAAAGATTTATTTTCAAAGTCTACTTATAATATGTTTGCAAAAATAAGTAGTCCTTAAAGCTGTGACATTCTGTAAATATAATACTATCACACTGTAATAGAACTTACAAGTGAAATAATACATACCTCTTTACTTTTCAAATTATATCACAGCATATCCCCTTTCAACACAATTTGAAGAATATGAAGGTATTATTTCTTTACTAAATGTTAAAACTCTTTCTGAAATTCACAAATTCTTTTCCTCAGAAGTGGCAAAAGTTTAAAATGTCAGAAATTTGAAAGCCTGACATTACCAACACAAGAGACCAAGTGAACTATACATTATTCTAGCACAGAAATGTCTTTCTAACCTCAACAAACACAGATAACATGGAGGCATGGCTACGTGGGTGAACACATGAGTGAAAACATGATTAATTACAGTGAGTCTCTGACTTACAACATTCAAGTTGCAAACTTTCACTGGTGTACTTTGTAATACTCACTTTATTGGACTCAGGATCTAATCCAACTTAGGAATGTACTCCTTGAAT
Organism: Thryonomys swinderianus; assembly: GCA_004025085.1. Classification (NCBI taxonomy): domain Eukaryota; kingdom Metazoa; phylum Chordata; class Mammalia; order Rodentia; family Thryonomyidae; genus Thryonomys; species Thryonomys swinderianus. The sequence goes on along the minus strand of PVIC010000962.1, from coordinate 37,921 downwards.
GGAAGTCATTCATTAAATTGGGAAGGACTTTGTAGTTAAGTTTCAATAATTACAGCATCAAAACACTTAGCACTATCTGTAACATTAACATTACATTACAAAATTAAATTTTGAAGCTAGACATGGTGGTGCAAGCTTGTAATCACAGCATTCTGGGAGTGATGAGGCAGGCAAATCACAAATTCAAGTCCAGTGTGTGCAATCTAGCTTTAAGAGACCCTGTCTCAAGCTAGGGATTTAGCTAAGTGGTCCTGGTGTGTCTACCTTGCAAGTAAGAGGTCCCGAATTCGATCCCCAGTAACCACATACCACAGTCCCAGGCATGGCATCTTGACTCACACCCACCAGCAATCAGTACCACACACCACAATGCCAAGCATAGTGGTTCATGCCTGTCATCCACCACTCAGGAGGCAGAGGCCGGAGGATTGTTGTGAGTTTGAGGCTTGCCTGGGCTACCTAGTGAGCTCAGGGCCACCCTGAACTACAAAGTGAGATCCCATTTCAAAAAAAAAGACTGTCTTAAAATTTGAAAAATATTTTAAAGGGGGCTCAGGGCTCAGGGTTCAAGATGTAGCTCCGTGTGAAAGGCCTCGGTTCAATCTTGAAACTTTATAACCTAGCCAGGGATTTATCTCAAGTGATACTGCACCTACTTTGGAAGCATAAGAGCCTGAGTTCGATCCCAAGTATTTTAAAAAAAAAAGCAAAAACAAAAAAATTTTATAACCTATAAACTACAGACATATTAAAACATTAAATAGTAAAAATTTAAGAGAGCAAATAATAGTATCAGGGGCTTACAGTATTTTCTAAACATGACAATTTCATTCTGTAAGAATTTTTAAATACATTCAAAATACAAATTTTTCTACACCAGTAATTTTCAATCACACAGCTAAAAAAACAAAGACAAATAATAAAAAAGACTCACTGTAAAAGGTATGCAAGAAAACCCAATAATGCTTCTGTGGGCAGAAGGTTAAATTCACCCCAGCAGGAGACACTAAAAAGTGGTGATGTCATGAGCCAAGCAGAAAGCACAGACAGTGGGAGGTGTGCACCACAGCTATCATTACTTACAAACTAGCAATACTTCCAAACAAGAAAAATACGTAAGTACTAACCCAAACTAATCCAACTATCATCTCCATATGAGCAAGAAAACTACCCTATGACCTTTATCTTCAGAATCAAATTCCCATCCTGAATAAAATTAAAGTACAACGGTTATGAATTCTAGAGAGAAATCATACCAGAACTGACAACAAAGACAGAAATATCTAATGTTTAATTTGTTCCTTCTAAGAACTTTATTTAATGTGCTTAGAATCATAAGAGTCCCTGTAACAAAATGACTACTAAGGCTGATACAAGTTGAGCAACCTTAATCCGAAAATCAGATATAATCCAAAATTCAAAACTTTTCTGAGTGCCACGCCATTCAACCAGCAATTTCTGCAATTATTCCAAACTCCAAAAACTCAAAATCTGGAATAGCTCTGGTGTCAAACATTTCAGATAAAGGATACTCAAGCTAACAAATTGCTTTAAATATTTTCCCTAAAACTCCATACACAAAAAGAGGATCCTTGACATGGATGGCTTTGGTGTTGTCAGTTTCAACTACTCAAGACCCACCTCCAAAGGACCTCTGAAATGTGGTCACACCAGCTTTGAGACCTGAGGGTGAGCTGGCTATGAGGGACTGATGCTTCACTTGCAAATCAGCCCTTCTCTTGGGTGTCTATCCCTGGGTACTGTTTTTTCTTTTTCCCTCTACCTGATGCCAGAAATTTCCCTGAAGCTACTATTTTTAAAGTTCTTTGTACTGGAGGGTTGGAGATTTAGCTCAGTGGTCCCAGTGCCTGCCTCGCAAGTGCAAGGCCCTGAGTTCAATCCCGGTAACCACATACAATGCTGAGTGTGGTGACTCACGCCCACCAGCCATCAATACCACACACTACAGGGCTGGGCGTGGTGGCTCACACCTGTAATCCCAGCACTCGGGAGGCAGAGGCAGGAGGATTGCTGAGTTCCAGGCTTGCCTGGACTACATGGTGAGCTCAGGGCCAGCCTGAACTTCAAAGCGAGACCCTGTCTAAAAAACAAAACAAAAAAAAAAGGTTCTTTGTGCTGGAAATGGATGTAAAATTTTAAAGCAAGTCAATTGTTAGAGCTGGTAACAAACATGAAGAGGTTTAAGGAATGACTAGTATTGGCCCAAACTACAAGGGTAGACATCATTAGGCATCACTGAGATTTAGGAACTGAACCAGTTAACCATATGTTCAGTCAAAAACAAGAAAAAAAAAACATCTGCACAAACATCTTTGTTAAATGGGCCAGCCAGTGCAAAAATTTTATTTTATGGAGGAAAATTATACCTCATAATGGTATTTGCAAAAATGAGACTTTGGAAGGCTTCAAGATACACCTTACGCAACTCTCAATGGTGTGTTATATCACAATAATAATCTAATCATCTGCTTCCAAAAGTCAATTCAAATCCAAGTTTCTGCACAAAAACAGATTAAGATTTTATGAACCATGATCCAAAAAAGAAAAAAAATCTATCCATTTTGAGGAGAATGTAACAAAACCTTCCCATAAAAGCCCAGGAATTAACCAGCTGCTCAGGAGCCCAAAGCTACCAGAGACAGCTACAATCTATGACTGCCATTAGCTAGAGTTGCCATGTCTGAAGACCCTGAAGAACTCTTCCCAGCCTGCAGAAGATGCCATCTCATGCCATACAAGTTTTCCTAACAGTACTTTTTTGCAGTGTCTATGGCTGCTCCAGCACCTAAATTATACAGTTTTAATCAACCTATCCTCTGGTGTGTGTTCTTTTTTGTTTGTTTGGCACTGGGAATAGAACGCAGGACCTTGGGCCTGCAAAGTGGATGTGCCAGAACCACTGCGCTAAACTCCCGGCCTTCTGCTGTATGCTCTGTTAGTAGATTGCTACCCGGATTTTTTAATACAGCAGCCTGCTTCATTCTCCACGATGAGCTCCCTTAGTTGCCGCTCGTACAGTCCTCACCTTACTCTACTGTGCCTCCCTCTGGTCTCTGCAAATCTTGTTCTGTCCCATTATGTTCCCCAGCCCTGGCTATTCGAGGCCAGCCTGAACTACAAAGAGAGGCCCTACCTTTAAAAAAAAAAAAAAGCGACAATATATGAAAAAAGAATTGTCAACTCAAACACATGTACTGTGCAAAAACCTTTGCAAGTGACTTTTTAAATTCTTTTATCCTAGATTTTTTCATTCAGTGGCACTGACACAGAATGAGTCCTGCTCGTATCCATCTGGAACCAAAACAAGTGTTCTCTACTATTAAATTCCTTCACTTGCCATCCCCCCCCCAAAAGAAGCACAAATGGCCACTCATAAACTGCCCAATAAGAATGATCTTCCCACCGGGCGTGGTGGCTCACGCCTGTCATCCCAGCACTCGGGAGGCAGAGACAGGAGGATTGCTGAGTTCGAGGCTCGTCTGGGCTACATAGTGAGCTCAGGGCCAGCCTGAACTACAAGGCGAGACCGTGTCTCAAAAAAAAAAGAATGATCTTCCCAACTGTGCCAGAATAAAACAGAATCTTTAAGAGGAAGCGAATTTCTTTTCCTAGACTTTCCTACTCCAGCTTCCTTCTCCTCACTCTGTTTGGGGAGGTAATTTCCAGTTCTCAAATAACCAGTGATGTTGATCATTTTTTCATACATTTGTCATTTATACTTCTTCATTTGAGAAGTGTGTATTCATTTCAGATGCTCACTTTGGGGCTGGGCCTTTAAACTGGGGAGTCATTCTTTTTAGTTCTTTATAGTAGTCCTTTGAGGAATAAATGACAAAAATTTTCTGACACTGTGGGTTATCATTTCACTCTATTGATGATTGCTTTTACTATAAAAAGCTTTTTAATAGGATGAGATCCCAGTTATTTTTTTGTAGTATCTCCCCCATGCAATCAGGGTTTTGTTCATAGTCTTTGCCTATACCAGTGCCTTCAACAGTTGTAACTATTCTATCTTCCAATCGATTTAGTGTTTAATATTCAGATCTTTGATCCATTTTGATGTTTTTTTTAGTGCATGGTGAGAGACAGGTCTAATTTTAGTCGTCAGTATGTGGAAAGCCAGTTTATCCAGCACCACTTCATTAAAGGGGTTACCTTTCTTCTGTGAACACGTTTGGCCCCTTGTCAAAGATAAGGGGGACTGAGTGTGTCTGCAGATGTTTCTGCATCTTTCAGTCTGTTCAACTTTGGTTTAGTTTTGTTGTTGTTTGGGGGTTTTTTGGGTTGTTTTTTTGGCCAGCACGGTACTGGTTTTATCACAGTATCTGTAGTATAATTTCAAGTCGAGGATTGTGATGCCTCCTGCCTTGCCTTTGTTGCCCAGAATTGTTTTGGCTATTCTAGATCTCTCTAGTTCCAAATGAATTTTAGCAATGTTTTCCCTAGTTCTGTGAGGTATGCTAATGGTATTTTGATTGAGAGTGCCTTAAATCTGTATAATAATTTTGGGAGTATGGCCATTTTCACCCTGTTGGTTCTTCCTACCAAAAAGCAAGGAGCATCTTTCCATTTTCTAACATCCTCTTTAATCTCCTTTCTCAAAGTACTGTGGTTTCAATGTAAAAACATCCTTTAATTCCTTTGTTAGATTGATTTCTAATTATTTCATTTTTTTGTTACTACTGTGAAAGGTGCCGTTTTCCTACCTTCTCCCTCAGTGAGTTTGTGATTTATGTATAAGAATATTACTGACTTTGGAGTGTTGAATTTGTATCCAGCTACACTACTGAATTTGGTTATTAAGGGAGATTTAGCCCAGTGGCACTACACCTAACTTGCAAGCACAAGGGCCAAAATTCAATTCCCAGCACTGCCAGAAAAAAAAAAAAAAAAAAAAAAGTTTAGCTATTAAATCCACAAGTCTCTTGGTAGGGTTTTTGGGATTTTTTATGTACAGTATCATGTCATCTGGAAATAATAATAATTTAAATTCTTCCTTTCCTATCTTTATTCATTTATTTCTTTTTCTTGTCTAACTGCTGTTTCTAGAACTATATTGAACAAGAACACTGACAGTGAACATCCCTGCTTTGTTCCTGATTTTAGAGTGAAAGCTTTCAGTTTCTGACCACTTAAAGTGACACTCGCTGTTAGTCTGCCATAAATGACTTTCATCAGGTTGAGATAAAAACCACCCATTCCAATCTTCTGTAGGGTTTTTATTACGAACGGGTGTTAGACTTTGTCAAATGCTTTTTCTGCATCTATTGAGATGATCACATGATTTCTGCCCTTGGCTTTGTTGACATGGTATATTACATTTGTTGATTTACACGTGTTGAATTGCCCCTACATCCCTGAGAGGAATCCTACTTGGTCATGGTGTATAGTCTTCTTGATGATTTGCTGCTTTCTGTTTACCAGTACATTACTGATGATTTTTACATCTATCTTCATTAGGAAGTCTGGCCTTTTGTTCTCTTTTTTGGTTTGGATCCCTCTCTGTTTTGTTTTGTTTTGTTTTGTTTTTTAATCAGGGGAGTGCTTGCTTCCAGGAATCAGTTTGGGAATATTGCTTCCCTTTGAATTTCATGAAAGACTCTGAGAAGTAATGACATGAGATCTTCTCTAAATTTCTTAGAGAATTCAGCAGTGAATCCATCAGGACCTGGGCTTTTCTTTGTTGCTAAGGTCTTAATTACATTTTCAAAACACTGGTCATTTGAGAGATGCAAATTAAAAGAGCACTGAAATTCCATCTCTCTCCAGAAAGATTGGTTATTATCAAGGAGGCAACCAACAAATGCTAGAGGGGCTCCGAGGGAAAAGGAATTCTACTCCACTGTTGGTGGAAGTGTAGATTGATGTAACTGCTGTAGAAATTAATATAGAGATTCCTTAAAAACCCTAGGATTAGAGGCCCCATTTCACCCATTTACTCTCCCTTCTGGTATCTTCCCTAAGGAGTTGAAACCATTATTCCACAGCAATATATGTTAATAGCAGCACAGTTTGTAACAGCTAAATCTTAGAAACAACCCAAATGGCCATCAACAGAAGAATGGATAAAAAAGATATGGTTCTTTTATACACTGGAGTACTACTCAGTCATAAAAAGGATAAATTTGAGGCATTTCTAAGTAAAAAGATACACCTTGAGACCAGACTCTTAAGTGGAATAAATTATATACATATATGAAAATACTGCATTGTCTTGTCTGGTGTGAGAAAATGAAAATGTAAATAAGGACCAAAAATGTAATAGATATTGTAAAATAGGAAGAAATGTTCAGAAGGAAAGAAGAACCAGTGGGGGGATGAAAAAAAGATAAAATGGAAAGAAACTTTGTAAATAAGGAGAAGAGGGGCTGAAGGGAAGGGGAATGGGAAAAAAAAACAAGATATATCATACACAACTACAAATTCCCTATGATGAACCTCATCTTTATGTTTATCTAAATTTTAGCAATGAACTTAAAAAAAATTGATACTGGAGTAGGCATGATGGTCCATACTTGTAATCTCAGGTAGGCTGAGGCTAGAAGATCACAAGTTTAAGTCCAGCCTGCGCAAAGTGCAATGTGGTAAGAACCTATTTCAAAATTTAAAAAAATAAAATAAAAATCTGGGGATGTAACTCAGTGCAGAGGCCCAAGGTTCAAAGCTCAATACCATCAAAAACTAATAATAATGATAAATGATGATGATGATGATGCAGGTTTACAGACAGAATGATAAAAATTTTTAAAAATGGATTTTCAGGGCCAGAGATTTAGCTCAGTGGTTCCGGTGCCTGCCTCCCAACGCAAGGTCCTGAATTTGATCCCGGTAACCACATACAATGCTGAGCATGGTGACTCACACCCACCAGCCATCAATACCACATACCACAGTGCCGGGAGTGGTGGCTCACGCCTGTCATCCCAGCACTTGGAAGGCAGAGACAGGAGGATTGCTCAGTTTGAGGCTTGCCTGGGCTACATAGTGAGCTTAGGGCCAGCCTGAACAACAAAGTCAGACCCTGTCTCAAAAAAAAAAAAAAAAAATGGAGTTTCATAAATTGCAATCAGTTTAATGCATGTAAGATTAACCTTAATTTTTTCTTGTTCTTCAAACCCATCTTCTGCCATTCCAGGAGCCTAGAAAAGCAATTATACTTCCTGTTTACAGAAAACGAAAACTTCATTGCTAGGATAATCATAACTGCACATATTAAATCCATACAAAGTACATTTAATGCAGATAAAATGTTTTCTTCCTGAAAATGTTACCACTGCACATAATTACAAACTCAATTTTTTGCTGAATTTATAGGAAGAAAACAGTAATAAAAATCTGGACAAAATTTAGAAAATTACCAAACCCTAAGGGGTTACCTTCAGCAGATACAGAGCTGCTTATTGTCAAAGCAAAGGAACAGCTAAAAACTATTTTATGTGCAAGTTAAAAGAACCAACCTGTGCCCCTTTCTAGTAAGCAGTGAAAGAATGATGTTTCTTCAAATATAAGACAGAAGGTGTCTGTACTCAAGACTCATCACTCAGAAATGAACATTTACTGGTGTAGGAGAAAAAAAATACAGGAAGAAATAAAATGGTAGTCTTATACAAAATCAAAGGGTTACTTGAGAAAAACAGCTCATCAACAGTTCTCTTCCCATTCCTGTCCACTTGTCCATCTGTCTCTGTTTCTGTCTGTCTCTGTCTCTCTCTCTCTCTCTCTCAGAATACTTTTATATATTTGACTTTGAAACTAATTTTACATAATTATGAAAAGACTGAAATTGTATATAACCTCCAACAATCAAGAATAAAATGAAACAGATGTATCTCTCCATGTAACTGGTTGGGAACAAAACCACAGAGAAACTATTCTGGGTGATTTTAAAGCATGGAAGTTCCAGGGCACACTGGCAATAAGTCCTAACCAAACAAACAAACAAACAAAAAATCTGTATAACTAAGTATATATCAATAACAGCAACAGTAAAAACTAATGATATTGTTGAAGGCACTACTGCTATTCTATGCTACATGGATTTATACACATTATCACATTATCCCTGAAATTGAAAATCCCAAGGTAATCTGTGGAACTTGATTTAGGCTCAAGGCAACTCTAATATACTTCCACTAGATCAAGCAAACTAGCTTCTGTTGTGCTGCTATAGCAATCAAAAATGGACAGCTATCAAAAACAGAAAAGGACAGTCCATTACAGCCAATACTAGTATCTAAAAACAAGTCTGATGCTCAAAGAAAAGCCACTTATAAATGAAGTATAAATCCACTGCCTCCATAATTTTAATGGGCTGATGAACTTTTACCACTGAGACTTTCCGATAAATCAAGCCAGAGTCTTTCCCATCAATTCCCTTTGAGGGAGGCCAAAGGGGGACAAAAAAAAGGGTGGGTGTAAGGAGGGAACAGGAACACAACAAGAAACAGGAGATTTTAACCTCTGAACTACTACTTGTAAATCAAACGCAAAGGCATGTAAAAAGAGGCAAGTATTTTTAAGTAAAAAAATAATAAAGTTATTTGCAAGTTTCTGCTAGAGTGTAAAAACATTCTTTTCACCACTCTGTAATTTATTCTTCAAATTCCTAAATCTGACACTTCTGGCTTACCTACTAATAAAGATCACACCATTAAGAGGTCTTTTTTATCTGAAAGGGCCTATGTCCAGTGGACGATTGTTTAGTGACCAGTTAGAAAAAGAAATGCTTTCTAAAATCTTTGTTCACTGGGCCATAAAGTTCAAAGCCCCTATCTAGCAAACAAAACACTGTATCATTATATCCAGCCTCTATAAATTCTCTCTCTCTCTCTCTCTCTCTCTCTCTCACACACACACACACACACACACACACACACACCTTGAAAAAGAAACTGAAGGGTCTTTAAGAATTAAATCATAGGACTGGAGGGTTAGCTCAGTGGTTCCGGTGCCTGCCTCGCAAGCGCAAGGTCCTGAGTTTGATCCCCAGTAACCACATATAATGCTGGGCCTGGAGACACGCCCACCAACAATCAACACCACATGCCACAATGCCGGACGTGGTGGCTCACGCCTATAATCCCAGCACTTGGGAGGCAGAGACAGGAGGATTGCTGAGTTCGTGGCGGCTTGCCTGGGCACCATAGTGAGCTCAGGGCCAGCCTGAACTACAAAGCGAGACCCTGTCTCGAAAGCAAAAAACAAACAAACAAAAAAAAAAAGAATTAAATCATATGAGGGCTGGAGATTTGGCTCAGTGGTTCCAGCGCCTGCCTCGCAAGTGCAAGGTCCCTGGTTCAATCCCCAGTAACCACATACAACAATACTGGGCGTGGTATGCCCACTGGCAATCAGTACCTCATACCACAGATGCTGGGCTTGGTGGCTCAAGCCTGTAATCCCAACACTCGGAAGGCAGAGGCAGGAGGACTGCTGAGTTCAAGGCTTGCCTGGGCTATATAGTGAGCTCAGGGCCAGCGTGAACTACAAAGTGAGACCCTGTCTCACAAAAAAAAAAAAAAAAAAAAAAAAAAAAAAAAAAAAAAAAAAAAAAAATATATATATATATATATATATATATATATATATATACCAAAAGCTGCCACAAAGTCATAATTTCAGTATTATATTTATATTCATCCCAAATTTGTATGAAATATATATAACGCCAAAATCTGTCCCAATTTGGGGACCAATGAAATCTAAGGAAAATATGATTTTCAATAAGAGCTATTTTTCTTGAACTCCTTCAAACTTAGGAATGAGTAAAAATGCTTAGTTTAGAAACACTTCAACATGTCCAAAAGCAAATAAAATAGCCCAGTCCATACTGTAACTGATGCCCTTTCATCTAACTCACTGCTTCTATCAAATGCCCAATAAGCCATCTGGTTAGCTCTATACTACATTATCATCAAAAAGAGAAAAAATTCCTTTGCTTTCAATGGGTATATGCTCTTCTCTGATAGATGTATAAACTAAATGTAGACCATCGTCTTATTTAAAAGTGTTAACCCACCTATTTGGACTCCCATAACTATTATTCAAATACCTATCCTAACATTTTCAAAGTACCTTTCTTGGGGGTGAGGTGATATTGGAGATTTAACCCAGGGCCTTCTCACTGAACTATACCCCTAGTGCTGTGTTCAATTATCAGACAGGGCCTTGCTAATTTGCTCAACTGCCCAGGATGGGCTTCAATTTGCAGTCCTCTTGCTTCAGCCACCCAGTTACAGGTGTGCACCACCATGCCCAGCTGAAAACACCTTTAATTTTATAAAGTATCATTAAAATTTCAAGGATATCATTATGTATGCAAAAATTGAACTAGTAACAGGTTAATTTTCTTTTTTTTTTTTTTTTTTGCTTTTTGAGACAGGGTCTCGCTTTATAGTTCAGGCTGGCCCTGAGCTCACTATGGTGCCCAGGCAAGCGTGGAACTCAGCAATCCTCCTGTCTCTGCCTCCCGAGTGCTGGGATTATAGGCGTGAGCCACCGCGCCCGGCACTGTGGTATGTGGTATTGATTGCTGGTGGGCTTGAGTCTCCACACCCAGCATTGTATGTGGTTACTGGGGATCAAACTCAGGACCTTGCGCTTGCGAGGCAGACGCCGGAACCACTGAGCTAACCCTCCGGCCCTGGGTTAATTTTCTTTTAAATGTTCTAATAAATATAGGTTTCTTCTGAAGGGATGGTAAAAATTTTTCATTGTTGCTTTCTTCATGCTCTATCTAGCATACCATAATGGGGTCTCTGTGCTTTTCTTCTACAAATGAACTAGTATAAATAATAATTCCTTTAATATCAGTTCCTGTAATAGAACATTCTCTACAATCTTTCCCTCAGAACTAACAAAAACAGAACAGATTATTTTTCTCAGTAGTCTTGGAAAAATTTGTTAACATATATTCCATCCATACAAACTTCAAAGACTTCGTTCCACAGAACTATACTATCAGCATTTTTCTAGTTAACCCTTTGTCAAGTCGTTCTAGAAATGACAGAATTTTATTTTTACTTAAAAGTATTCAGTGAACCAATTTACTTTACATAATACTTTTTGAAAAAGTGAAAACAGCCAGGCGTGGTGGCTCATGCCTGTAATCCCAGCACTTGGGAGGCAGAGGCAGGAGGATTGCTGAGTTCGAGGCTTGCCTGGGCTACATAGTGAGCTCAGAGCCAGCCTGAACTACAAAAAGTGAGACTCTGTTTCAAAAAAAAAAAAAGTGAAAACAATGAAAAAAGATAATCGAATGAGATTTTTTTCCCTAGGTTTCCTTAATATTGTTCAATAACCTGCCCTAGCTCCGTACAGAAAACAGTCTCTTAAATCTAGTGGGTAATTATTGCCCACTCCTCCTAAATACAATACCATCTCAGTCAGTTTTTATCTGATATTTAAAACAATGGCACTTTAACGGGTAGATGGCAGAGTCTTTTTACGTAAGGCCTCTGGTGAGTTAGCTGATGGTGCCAGATACAAACAAATGAACAAAAACACTTTAGTGTGCCAGTGCGGGTGGATTTCAGCACCAGCTAACCCTCTTCAGTGCACCTGGAGACAGCTTTGTGGGTCTCTGCCTGGAATTACGTTCAAAGCGCAGACTGGGGATCCTCAGCAGAAGAACTGAGTGAGCATCACCCCTGGTCAGAACATCTCATCTAATGAGTAGAGAGAGATGGAAGGAAGAAAAACTATTGCAAAGGAAGAAAACTACTGGTAAAGTATCACAGCCATTCTGATATAAGACCTGGTTAGAATTCTTCCTTGAGGGCTCTTAGAATTAAAAAAGAGAGAGAGAAAGAAAAATCAGGCATTTGAAGACTTTGCAATGCCAACAATCACAACTATGACAACCAGCCAATATTTACAACAAAACGTGCCTGTTTTATCCAACATGCCTTTAGCCTACCCATGAAATTCACAGTTCAGTATTCTGTGTACTTTCTGGTATTTTCCAGATATTCAGTCTTCAGAAAACAGTTTTGTGCTTAACTCAACAGTATTGTTTTAATGACATTAAGCCCACAGTTTTGTGGGGCATGGTGATAAATGTCTATAATCCCAGCACTCAGAGTCTGAGGCAGAAAGACAGAAGCAAGTCTGAGGCCTGGACTACATAGTGAGTTCAAGGCCAGCTTAGGATATACAGCAAGACTCTGTTTCTAAAAACCAGATAAAGAAACAAACAAACAGACCAGATTTTTGAGAAAAGGATAAAAAAAAGTTGTAAAAGACTTTCAAATTTCTCCTATAACTAAAAAGACATTTAATGGAGAGCTTATCAACTGCATTATGCAAAGCATTTAAGAAAAGCAATAAAATAGTATAGTGATGGTTTTTTCCAAAGAATTGCTATCCCAATGGTAACTTAAATTTTCCTACTTTCAGAAACTCAAAACCCAAAAAGGGAAAATTTAGAGATATTTTTTTCTCTAATAAGGGAAATAATGTAAAATGACAATGTATTTTAAGTACATTATTTTTAAAGATCTAAATGAATTCATATCTTAAGAATATACAATGTAATTCTTACAATTTAGAAAGAAAAGTGTCAAAGTATGAAGTATTTTAAAAAGTCAATTTCGTTATACATCATTTTAATCAGATCAAGAAGTTTTGGAAACATGTAAATACTGCTAATAAAGAAATGGGCTTTAAAATATTTTCTGTACATAATCACTTATTTTTAACATATATCCAACTGTATAAACACATAACTAGAAAAAATGAAATTGAGAGGTGCTTACTCATAAATATGAATTAAATTTAAAATTAACATTAAGAGCACATTTCTACAACTTGTTTAAAAAGTCCAGCACACTGTTAAAAAGAAAAGCAGTTAACTATTTTTACCAGTGTTCTAGCACTGTAACATTTAGTGGATTAAAAACTAAAGCTAAATCAACGCTTTCATTCACTTTATTAGCCTTTACATGATCTTCAGAATTTCTCTACAAAGAGATGTAGTCAATAAAAGATTAATTCCCTCTCCACATTTATAATGTAGGCTCAATTAAAATGCTTAGCTATCCATCCAACCAAACTTTCAGAAACACTCATTCATGATATACATATTAAATTTGTGATTTAAAATATGTAGCATTTCAAGGCAAAATTATTCTTGAAAGTAAAATGTTTACACTAAAACTGAACCAAAGTTTTTTCTAGGAAATGGGCAAATTTTTTATGCTAAAAGTCTGAATTCCAGAAAGTGCTTATGAAGTAACACTGCCAATTTATAAAGTGAAACAGCAAAACTACCTATATTAAGTGTATGGACTAAAGCTGTATTAATTACCTTAGCTGGTTAGTACCATTATAAACTGCTCAACCTCTTCACAAAATATGCATCAAATAATCATGTGATAATTAAAATCTCCATAGAAGAATAATTTGAAATAACTTTTCAATGTATACGCATTTCTTCCATTTCAACTATCTTATATACAGAGATTTCCAGGAAAAAAAAAACTATTATTTACATACACAACTTTTAGATTCCCAATTCTCCTAGCAGGTCAGCAAAATTCTGGGCACAATATATAATTCTGTGAAAACCAAAATGCTATGTGGTCATACTATTGAAAGAAATCATCGATTAATTTACTACTGAACTAAAGTCAGTGATCTGTTTGAAGTCCCTCTAGAGTTCATCTGGTTAAGAATCTTGATATGGCAAAAGTTGTCACTTACCTCGTAACTACTAAATTCATCCCCTAATAACAATAAAATTTAATAAACACAAGAAGTATAAGAATAAATCAGCATAATCTTAAATTTTTCCCTGTCATTCAAGACTCAAAGGATAAATCCAAAACTACTTTCTAAAAAGAAAAAACTTTCTTCTGTAAGATTGATCAAGAGGTCCAGAGGGTTACCTCAGTGGTTCCAGCGCCTGCCTCACAAGCACAAGGTCCTGAGTTCAATTCCCGGTAACCACATACAATGCTGGACGTGGAGACTCACGCCCACCAACAATCAATACCACATACCACAGTGCTGGG